>CM042421.1:6132332-6144832 GCA_023634145.1 Thymallus thymallus
CATAGTAATTTCATCACCAATGTCCAAAAGATAAAACCTGCAGCCATTACCTTTCAGGCATCAGCCATTACCTCTCAGGCATCAGCCATTACCTCTCAGGCATCCGCCATTACCTCTCAGGCATAATGCATTACCTCTCAGGCATCAGCCATTACCTCTCAGGCATCAGCCTTTCTAGTAGATACTATTAGATTCAGTATTTACTGTGTGTCTGTTATCCAGGTATCTGGAGTTGGAGAGCAGTGGGCAGCGTAATGAGATCCGTTTCCACTACCGCACCAAGGACCAGCGGGAACACACTGAGGTGTTCCCCTACTCCCTGGCAGACGACCACTGGCACAAGCTGTCTGTGGCCGTCAGTGTCTCCCATGTGGTCCTGCACGTCGACTGTAACAGGTGAGTGTGGGTACTGGAGGGGAAGAGGTTGGTATGGCGGGAGAGAGAGAGATACAGAGAGAGCAGTAAGGTAAGGGTTGGTGTGGATGGAGAGAATTCCCTCTGCAAATAGTAGGGTCTCAGGCTAACGGCTAACAGCTCAATGTCCGGGCTACAAAACTGTTCCTTAACAGTAATATGTCTCGGATTACACCATCTGTTGTTAACTAATAAAGCCATCCCCCCTCCCTTACACTTACTGGAAGAAATGCTATCCCTGTCCGCTTTGATGGTCTGGAAACCGCCGATAGTGACGTTCTCTATGGGGATGTTATCATTCAGCCATGTTTCAGTTAAACATAATAGGCTAGCTTCCCGGTAGTCTCTTTGTCCATAGACCAGCCCATAAAGCTCGTCCACCTTGTTATGTAGCGATCTCACGTTACCTATAATGATTGACGGTATAGCCGGCGTGTATTTCCTAAGCTTTACTTTACACTTCAATCCCGCCCTGCGTCCACGCCGTCGCCTTTTCAACTCGTTTTTCCCTGGGGTGCAATAGCGCTGAGTGTGCTCAATCCAGGAGCTGGGCTTGGTTGTAAATAATTGAGGACTCGCGTGTACGTTCGGCGCTGAGAGAAATAAAAAATGCCCCAGTGATAAAAAGGGCCGCAAAAAAAAAAAAACTGAAGGAAAACATACTAAAACAACAATTAACCCACGAACAATGGGAGCTGCTTAACAGGCGACCACACAGGACGGCGCCAAACATGAACAATAAATGAATGAGAGATACAGAGAGAGCAGTAAGGTAAGGGTTGGTGTGAATGGAGTATATAAACAGTATGCAGGTTGGTGTATAAACAGTATGCTTTCCAATATGTTCTGTGTTTGAACAGTATTCTATCTTCCAGTATGTTCTTTGTATAAATAGTATTCTATCTTCCAGTATGTTCTGTGTATAAACAGTATTCTATCTTCCAGTATGTTCTTTGTATAAACAGTATTCTATCTTCCAGTATGTTCTGTGTATACACAGTATTCTATCTTCCAGTATGTTCTGTGTATAAACAGTATTCTATCTTCTAGTATGTTCTGTGTATAAACAGTATGCTATCCCCTAGTATGTTCCGTGTATAAACAGTATGCTATCCCCTAGTATGTTCTGTGTATAAACAGTATGCTATCCTCCAGTATGTTCTATGTATAAACAGTATGCTATCCTCCAGTATGTTCTGTGTATAAACAGTACAGTATCATCTTGTATTCCTCGTCTCCTCTAGGATCTATGAGAGAGTGATAGAGGTTCCGTCTTTGGACATTCCCTCTGAGACCACCGTCTGGCTCGGACAGAGGAACCAGGCCCATGGATACTTCAAGGTATGGTGTAAGGATTCATATTTTCCAGAAAATCTACCTAGTTTCAATACCGAGAAGTCCGGGGAAGTTCCGGGAAGTACGGCAAAAATCAGAAGTGCAAATTTAAAGTGTTTAAAACCAAAGATACGGTCAATATGCCAGCGTTCTCCACAAATAAGATTGTCACTGAGACACCTTGCCGGCTTGGCTGCACCACTATGTACATATTTCATAGGTAGTGAAACAGATATTCAGCAATGATAGAGTAGCCAATGACATTGTTGTTATCATGTTCCTCAATTAAATCAGCACATTCAGCAGTATCTCGACACAGAGCGTGCTCAGGACTCACAGAGCGCACCCCGAGTAGGCTATAGCGTTGTCAAATCATAAAAACTTTGTAACGGCAGTCAAACAAAAGTAAAATTACCAAAGATGCTAGGCTTGCTCGATAAACTCCAACGAATGACACAATATATCCTATTTGTCAAAATCAAGTTGATGATTATGTTTTGTCGATGGGGGGAGGGGTTTTCAGGGGGTGCTGCAGCACTTTTACTTACCGTGCCGTGGCTGTGCCCCAGGCTTGGCTCAAATCAGCGCGATGGCGTTGTCCCAATCAAAACAGCGCTGAAATCAATCTATGTGACCACACACGACTATTGCTTTAAATTAGTATAACGGTTGGATATGACTTTGGGAGTTTCAGTATAGGCAAGAATTTAATACAATTGGCTTCTTTATTTCAATATTTTCATATTTCAGTTGATCATAACTAAGGTGAGTTTTCCTATCTCTGCCACATTTCTAGGCCCAATGGCCATTTCCTCGTCTCCTCACGCTGCCGTTTCCTCGTCTCCTCACGCTGCCGTTTCCTCGTCTCCTCACGCTGCCGTTTCCTCGTCTCCTCACGCTGCCGTTTCCTCGTCTCCTCACGCTGCCGTTTCCTCGTCTCCTCACGCTGCCGTTTCCTCGTCTCCTCACGCTGCCGTTTCCTCGTCTCCTCACGCTGCCGTTTCCTCGTCTCCTCACGCTGCCGTTTCCTCGTCTCCTCACGCTGCCGTTTCCTCGTCTCCTCACGCTGCCGTTTCCTCGTCTCCTCACGCTGCCGTTTCCTCGTCTCCTCACGCTGCCGTTTCCTCGTCTCCTCACGTTGCCGTTTCCTCGTCTCCTCACGCTGCCACCCGCCTCCGCCACGTTGTTCTCAACACCATTTTAAATCAATATAACCTACTTTATTCTAGAAATCTGGGTTCGGGCTCATTTAATTTCTGTGACGACGGACCAGGCCTAGGCTCGGCTTTCAACTCACCGGGCTTGGATCATACCGGGATAAATTTTTCAGTTCTGATGAGAACTCTAAACTGTATTCGGGTCTCGTGTGCAGTCCGGCAGTGTCAATTATGGCAACTGTGTGAAGTTAATAGCTAGGCTAAAGGCTTCCTTGACAACCTGTTTGGATAATGTTGTGTATTTTGTGGAATGGCATTAGTGCCACATTTGGGGAATTTTTTTAAATTTCCCAGGTCTTGTCATTCAATTTTTTTCAGAAAATGTGAAGAGTGGTCCCGGGACAGTCCCGGGGTCCCGGTTACCGGTGTTAATCTCTAGTATGTGTGATATGTATTCATTGGTAATACTAGACAGACTGCTATGTTAAACTGTCAAATACATTCAGAGTGTGAGTGTGAGTGAGTGTGTGAGTGTGTGTGTGTGTGTGTGTGTGTGTGTGTGTGTGTGTGTGTGTGTGTGTGTGTGTGTGTGTGTGTGTGTGTGTGTGTGTGTGTGTGTGTGTGTGTGTGTGTGTGTGTGTGTGTGTGTGTGTGTGTGTGTGTAAATTGACGTGCCAGAACTTAAACCTCACATAGCTTCTCATCACGTCGGTTCCGGCACAGTGGATCTGTCATCGCCATAACACATGGCTGGTTCAGGTAGCTGGTTCTGTACATCCGTCATCAGCTTCTAGTGATTCCAACTGTCAGCTAATGTCACAAACTCATGGAGCTCAGTTAGGCTAACTCATCCTGCTTAGATATGATCTGAGGTCAACCTCTCTCTCTCTCGCCTCCCTTTCTCTCTCTGTTATTCTGTCTCATCGTCTCTCTCACTCTCTATCTCTTTCACCTTCTCTGTTTCACTCTCCCTCTCTCCCCTTCTATCCCTCCTCCCATATATCCCTCTCTCTACAGGGTATAATGCAGGATGTTCAGCTGGTCGTCATGCCTCAGGGCTACATCTCCCAGTGTCCAGACCTCAACCGCAGTAAGATAACAGTTACATATAATAAAAGTCTGGAAACTCTGAAGTTAACATGCTGACATGTACATTATTTTACATTCACTATAAACATTTGGAAACTCTGAAATTAAAATGCTGACATGTACATTATTTTACATCCACTATAACAGTCTGGAAACTTAAAATGCTGACATGTACATTTCTTTACATCCACTATAACAGTCTGGAAACTGTGAAATTAACATGCTGACATGTACATTATTTTACATCCACTATACCAGTCTGGAAACTCTGCATCTAAAATGAGATGTCCAGGAAAGGCACCACTAGCTACACATGTATTTACAGTAAATCCCTAGAATGCTTGCCGGTATAGTTACATGGACATTGACAATGGAACTATCATGCCAACCTACATTAGATAGATAGATAGATAGATAGATAGATAGATAGATAGATAGATAGATAGATAGATAGATAGATAGATAGATAGATAGATAGATAGATAGATAGATAGATAGATAGATAGATAGATAGATAGATAGATAGATAGATAGATAGATAGATAGATAGATAGATAGATAGATAGATAGATATATAGATAGATAGATAGATAGATAGATAGATAGATAGATAGATAGATAGATAGATAGATAGATAGATAGATAGATAGATAGATAGATAGATACTTTATTGTCAGGCTCTGGCCATAGGGAGTACCTAGTGGCCATGGTCAGAGCCTGACAGATCTAGAATCCTAGATCTATGTGTTTTTCGTTTTGTGTTGAATCCCCAATTGGAGACAGCTGTGAGACGTTGTCTCTGATTGGGGATTCTATTTGAGTTGCTCATCCCCATAATGTTGTGTGGGTCATTGTTTAATGTCATCTTTCGCATTGGTCTCTGTACACACACGATCGTGACATTTATTGATCCCCGAGGGGAAATTTCTTTGTGAAGCAGCTATGAAAAAACACAGGGCAGGTGCAAAATGCCAGAACGAAAATACACAAAAGACATATACATGATACATAGAGCGGCAGTATGAAAAAGTATAAAAATACAAGAAGTCTGGAGTGCAAAAAAGAGTGTTAGGTGAATTTTTTTTTAATAAGTAATACTCCTTTAAGTAAGGAGTATTTGCATGATTAACTATACTATACAGGTCGATGGCAGAGAAATACTTAAATAGCTAAAAGTGCGTATGATATAAGTGAGGGTAAAAGATTACTTAATATACAGTCTAGTTAAATGAACAGGTAAGTGAATATTTTGCATGGTTAAATTAGCTGTACAGGTAAATGACAGGAAGAGATACTTAAATAGCTAAATGTGTGTATGATATAATTTAGGGTAATAATAGTAATTCCCTTAAAATACAGTCCTTAGTGCAGGGTTTAATTACAGATAAATGCACGTATTGCACATTCAATATAATAAAAGCAATGAAAAAAGATACAATTGACAGGATACTAATATGCATTCCTGAGTGAATGACTACGTAGGTTCAGTCCAAGAATTACTAACAGCTCAATGTCCGGGCTACAGAACTGTTCCTTAACAGTAATATGTCTCGGATTACACCATCTGTTGTTAATTAATAAAGCCAGCCCCTCTCCCTTACCCTTACCGGAAGAAACGCTATCCCTGTCCGCTCTGATGGTCTGGAAACCGCCGATAGTTACGTTCTCTATGGGGATGTTATCATTCAGCCGTGTTTCAGTAAAGCACAATAGGCTAGCTTCCCGGTAGTCTCTTTGTCCATGGTCAAGACCCTCAAGCTCGTCCATCTTGTTATGCAGCAATCTCACGTTGCCCATAATGATAGACTTTATAGCCGGCTTGTATTTCCTAAGCTTTGCTTTACACTTCAATCCCGCCCTGTGTCCACGCCGTCGCCTTTTCAACTCGTCAAGAATATCAAACTTTTCCCTGGGGTGTGCTAAATCCAGGATCTGTGCTCGGTTGTAAATAATTGAGGACTAGTGTGTACGTTCGGCGCTGAGAAAAATAAAAAGTGCCTCAGTGATAAAAAGGACCGCTAAAACCTTTGTAAAACAGTAGCACTCCATAATCCTGAACTATTATAGTTAAAAAAAACTGACGAAAAACATACTAAAACAACAATTAACGCACAAACAATGGGAGCTGCTTAACAGGCGACCAGCAGGGCGGAGCCAATCGCTTACCACGACTTACCTGTGTTTCAGCTTGCCCCACCTGCAATGACTTCCATGGGCT
The DNA here is from genome assembly GCA_023634145.1 of Thymallus thymallus. Taxonomy (NCBI): domain Eukaryota; kingdom Metazoa; phylum Chordata; class Actinopteri; order Salmoniformes; family Salmonidae; genus Thymallus; species Thymallus thymallus. The sequence goes on from CM042421.1 coordinate 6,138,546, forward strand.
GGTGCAGAAGATCATGGAGCTGCAGGATGTCTTAGCCAAGACCTCCAGCAAGGTACTGTAGCATTAGACAATGGGTGCCTCAATAGTCTAAAGTGGTTTCTTCTCCTTGTCTTCTTTCCTTAATCTGCATTGTTCTGAAGGGGCAGGAGTGGAGAGGAAGCCACTTTAGACTATTGAGATTCACCCTCTGTTTCGTGTCTTTGGCCGACATGCTAGCTTTTCTTACGGCTCCTACTTAATGTAGAGTAATGGTGTAGATGTGGACAGCTGCTCAGCCATGTACACCACCGCCTGATGTCCTGTCAGTGTACAAGGCATAAATGCATGAATCATTCACACAGACGGTAAATTAGGGAACATCCATTTACCTTTCTGTAATACAGCACATGCAGCATCTCTGTCCCCACGTGGTTTACTGGGCTCTGGTTCCCTTGTCGTGCCACACTGGGTTGTTGAATAAATGATGAGTTAAAAAAGCAGAACGTAACAACGGGGCTGTTGACAAAAAATGTCTCACACACACATGCATGTGCACCAATACAGTCACAAATGCACGCAGGCATTTTTGTGTGCGCACATACTGTAGGCTAACACATACATACACACACACACACACACACACACACACACTAACTCTGTATCTTTGTTTTGGTGTGTGTGTGTGTGCAGCTGTCGCGTGCGGAGGAGAAGATGCAGGGTCTGGATGGCTGTTACTGTGAGAGGACCTGCAGTATGAACGGAGTGCTGTACAGGGAGGACGAGGGATGGACAGACGGCTGCAGAAACTGTTCCTGCTATGTAAGACTATAACATACTATAACAGATTATAACAGGCTATAACAGGCTATAAAACACTATAAAACACTATAAAACACTATAACAGAATAGAACAGGATATGACACAATATAACAAACTATAACAGGCAATAACAGACTATAACACACTATAACAGGCTATAACACACTAAACACACTATAACAGGTTATAACACACTATAACAGACTATAACACACTATAACAGGTTATAACACACTATAACAGACTATAACACACTATAACAGATTATAACAGACTATAAAACACTATAAAACACTATAACACACTATAACAGGTTATAGCACACTATAACAGACTATAACACACTATAACAGACTATAACAGGATATGACACAATATAACAAACTATAACAGACTATAACACACTATAACAGGTTATAACACACTATAAAAGACTAAAACACACTATAACAGACTATAACAGGTTATAACAGACTTTAACACCCTATAACACACTATAACAGGCTATAACAGACTATAACAGGCTATAACAGACTATAACAGACTAACAGACTATAACAGGCAATAACAGACTATAACAGACTATAACAGGCTATACCAGACTATAACACAAGAACTGCTCCATCTATACAAGGCTATAACCTAGGGCTCCTTCCTACTGCTTATATAGGGCTTAAAGGGACAGTTCGCTCTATAATCACTGTGGGCTTAAAGGGACAGTTCACTCTATAATCACTGTGGGTTTACAGGGACAGTTCACACTTCAATCTCTGTAAGCTTAAAGGGACAGTTCACTCTATAATTACTTTGGGCTTAAAGGGGCAGTTCCCTCTATAATCACTGTGGGATTAAAGGGACAGTTCAATCTTTTATCACTGTGGACTTTAAAGGATAGTTAAATTCATGATCCCAGTTATCCAGGACTTAAACGGACGACACTGACTGGAAAACCATAACCTGTGTCTTAAATATCACTAGTGCAATCAACTCTATGTGATTCTCCTGATCCTAGAGATCAAGACATAGGGTGTGTCTGTAAATTCAATCCGGAGTGCACTCAGAGTGCGCTCTGGGCGTTCCTAAATTGAAAGCTTGTCAGATTGTCCATTCGTTCTCAGAGCGTTCAGAGCGCACACGGACACTCTGGCTGAGGGGTAGGGTTGATCGTAGCGTTCAGACCTCACAACGGCAGTCAAGCACCCAAGCTAACTGGCTAACGTTGGCTACCTTGCTAGCTACTTCCAGACACAAATGAGAGAACCCCTCACTCTGACCAATTGACTCGCCCTAGCAGAGCTGGTTAGGATGTTTTCATGTCATCCACAGCAACTATTTAATTACGCTGTTTTAGCTGACGTTTACTGACCTCGGCCATATTCAACGGGTGTTGAGCGTTCATAATTCATCAGTTATTCTGCGCTCTGCCACACTCAGACGAGAGCTAATTTACGACTTCATGGTCTTGGAGTTTGTTATAGCTTCATAGAATGGTTCAGTCCATTATTAGGGGATCATTCTGAGGTTCTGAGTAATATTGTGTGTTGATCAATCGTCTGAGTGAATAAATCTGCTTTTAATAATGTCTGTTTTGTCTTATTCCTTTAGAATGGTACAGTCCAGTGTGAGACCATCTCGTGCCCCCCTCCCCAGTGTCCCCCTGACTCTGCCCCAGCCTATGTGCCAGGCACGTGCTGCAAAGAGTGTCAGCGTGAGTAACAACACTTACACTTCTCATGCCATGTTATTCTCACATCTGCACAACACAGCCCTCTACACCACTTCTCTGTCTCTCTCTCCTCTCTACACCACTTCTCTCTCTCCTCTCTACACCACTTCTCTGTCTATCTCTCCTCTCTACACCACTTCTCTGTCTATCTCTCCTCTCTACACCACTTCTCTGTCTATCTCTCCTCTCTACACCACTTCTCTGTCTCTCTCTCCTCTCTACACCACTTCTCTGTCACTCTCTCCTCTCTACACCACTTCTCTGTCACTCTCTCCTCTCTACACCACTTCTCTGTCACTCTCTCCTCTCTACACCACTTCTCTGTCACTCTCTCCTCTCTACACCACTTCTCTGTCACTCTCTCCTCTCTACACCACTTCTCTGTCACTCTCTCCTCTCTACACCACTTCTCTGTCACTCTCTCCTCTCTACACCACTTCTCTGTCACTCTCTCCTCTCTACACCACTTCTCTGTCACTCTCTCCTCTCTACACCACTTCTCTGTCACTCTCTCCTCTCTACACCACTTCTCTGTCTCTCTCTCTCTCTCTCTCTCTCTCTCTCTCTCTCTCTCTCTCTCTCTCTCTCTCTCTCTCTCTCTACACCTCTCCTCTGTCTCTCTCTCCTCTCTACACCACTTCTCTGTCTCTCTCTCCTCTCTACACCACGTATCTGTCTCTCTCTCCTCTCTACACCACGTCTCTGTCTCTCTCTCTCTCCTCTACACCACTGCTCTGTCTCTCTCTCTCTCCTCTCTACACCACTTCTCTCTCTCTCCTCTCTACACCAATTCTCTGTCTCTCTCACTCCTCTATATACCACTTCTCTGTCTCTCTCTCTCTCCTCTCTGCACCACTTCTATTTCTCTCTCTCCGTTCTGTGCCCTCCTTCTCTATCTCTCTCTCTGTCATTCCTCCCCCCATCACTCAGCCCAGAGTGTGAAGCACACAATCATAAAGACTCACCTTGACAACTGACCACAACCCCACGTTGCTAGGATACTCCTGCCATTTACACATTACCCCATGCCTTCACATATACATAAATAATTCAAGGCCAGTCTTTAAAGCCTGCTGCTATCTTGAGTCAGCATTAATATGAAACCCATTTAAGTAATGACTTAAGCTGTGTATAACATGCTACCTTGCTCCCAATGTTGAAAGGGGCTAGGAATAACAAAAAACTGTGTGTGTGTGTGTTTGTGTGTGTGTGTGTCCACAGCTGTGTGTCTGTTCAGAGGAAGGGTGTACGTGGAAGGGGACGTGAAGAGTGTGAGGGATTCATCTGGAAACTGTTTACTGTTTGAGTGTCAGGTAAATCCACTACACTACAGCATGTCTACACACTCTTAGAATTCCTATAGAGACAACACACCATTAGAATCCCTATAGAGACAACACACCATTAGAATCCCTATAGAGACAACACACCATTAAAATTTCTATAGAGACAGCACACCATTAAAATTCCTATAGAGACAACACACCATTAGAATCCCTATAGAGACAACACACCATTACAATTCCTATAGAGACAACACACCATTAAAATTCCTATAGAGACAACACACCATTAGAATCCCTATAGAGACAACACACCATTAGAATCCCTATAGAGACAACACACCATTACAATTCCTATAGAGACAACACACCATTAAAATTCCTATAGAGACAACACACCATTAGAATCCCTATAGAGACAACACACCATTAGAATCCCTATAGAGACAACACACCATTTGAATCCCTATAGAGACAACACACCATTAGAATTCCTATAGAGACAACACACCATTAGAATCCCTATAGAAACAACACACCATTAGAATTCCTATAGAGACAACACACCATTTGAATCCCTATAGAGACAACACACCATTAGAATCCCTATAGAGACCACACACCATTAGAATCCCTATAGAGACCACACACCATTAGAATCCCTATAGAGACAACACACCATTAGAATTCCTATAGAGACAACACACCATTAGAATCCCTATAGAGACAACACACCATTAGAATCCCTATAGAGACAACACACCATTAGAATTCCTATAGAGACAACACACCATTAGAATCCCTATAGAGACAACACACCATTAGAATTCCTATAGAGACAACACACCATTAGAATCCCTATAGAGACAATTCACCATTAGGATCCCTATAGCGACAAAACACTCACTCTGATCCAACCTGGTCTGGACTAATTTCATGTTGAAATACATATCATATTATTATTATCTTGTGGTGGATGGCCTCATGTACGAATGCATCAGCTCAGCCATTACAGTACCTCTCAAGCCAAGAGCTTGTCTATAAACGCGTCTCCCAGAACAGATAGAGAGCTTGGCTATAGACACGTCTCCCGGAACAGATAGAGAAGCAGAAAACATATGTATTTATTTCATGAAACTAAACCTGTCATGGCTGTCAAATAGATAAATAAACCAAACATATATAATACAGTTGAAGTCGGAAGTTTACATACACCTTAGCCAAATACATTTAAACTCTGTTTTTCACAATTCCTGACATTTAATCCTAGTAAAAATTCCCTGTCTTAGATCAGTTAGGATCACCACTTTATTTTAAGAATGTGAAATGTCAGAATTATAGTAGAGAGAATTATTTATTTCAGCTTTAATTTCTTTCATCACATTCCCAGTGGGTCAGAAGTTTATAAACACTCAATTAGTATTTGGTAGCATTGCCTTTAAATTGTTTAACTTGGGTCAAACGTTTCGGGTAGCCTTCCACAAGCTTCCCACAATAAGTTGGGTGAATTTTGGCCCATTCCTCGTGACAGAACTGGTGTAACTGAGTCAGGTTTGTAGACCTCCTTGCTAACACATGCTTTTTCAGTTCTGCCCACAACTTTCAGGGCTTTGTGATGGCCACTCCAATACCTTGACTTGTCCTTAAGCCATTTTGCCACAACTTTGGAAGTATGCTTGGGGTCATTGTCCATTTGGAAGACCCATTTGCAACCAAGCTTTAACTTCCTGACTGATGTCTTGAGATATTACTTCAATATATCCACATAATTTTCCTTCCTCATGATGCCATCTATTTTGTGAAGTGCACCAGTCCCTTCCTGCAGCAAAGCACCCCGACAACATGATGCTGCCACCCCCGTGCTTCACGGTTGGGATGGTGTTCTTCGGCTTGCAAGCCTCCGCCTTTTTCCTCCAAACATAACGATGGTCATTATGGCCAAACAGTTCTATTTTTGTTTCATCAGACCAGAGGAAATTTCTCCAAAAAGTACAATCTTTGTCCCCATGTGCAGTTGCAAACCGTAGTCTGGCTTTTTTATGGCGGTTTTGGAGCAGTGGCTTCTTCGTGGCTGATCTTGTTTTACTGTGGATATAGATACTTTTGTAACTGTTTTCAGCATCTTCACAAGGTCCTTTGCTGTTGTTCTGGGATTGATTTGCACTTTTCACACCAAAGTACGGTCATCTCTAAGAGACAGAACGCGTCTCCTTCCTGAGCGGTATGACGGCTTGCTGGTCCCATGGTGTTTATACTTGCGTACTATTGTTTGTTCAGATGAACGTGGTACCTTCAGGTGTTTGGAAATTGCTCCCAAGGACGAACCAGACGTGGAGGTCTACAATTTCTTATTTCAGGTCTTGGCTGATTTCTTTTGATTTTCCCATGATGTTGAGCAAAGAGCCACTGAGTTTGAAGGTAGGCCTTGAAATACATCCACAGGTACACCTCCAATTGACTCAAATTATGTCAATTAGCT
>CM042421.1:6149832-6194832 GCA_023634145.1 Thymallus thymallus
TGCCAGTGAGAGATATACTGCCTGCTGTGCCAGCCCTCTTCCGTTCTCCAGCTAGACACCAACCACCCCCTCCTAGAGAGAAGTTAGATTATTTTCCTTAGTCTTTTTTCAGGGTAAAGAGAGCGACAGAGAGATGTGTCTGTAGTTGTCATGTGTCTGTAGTTAACAGTCATAGGGAATATCATTGGTGGCATATTTGTGACTTACCGCATAATGGTGGAATTTATCTAGCTATTCTTGTTTGTTTGCGTGTGTGTGTGTGTGTGTGTGTGTGTGTGTGTGTGTGTGTGTGTGTGTGTGTGTGTGTGTGTGTGTGTGTGTGTGTGTGTGTGTGTGTGTGTGTGTGTGTGTGTGTGTGTGTGTATACTTGTAGTCCTACTCTACACATGTTTTTGCTATTTGCTGGTCAGGTCAGCCTAGATCAAAGCTATGGTTGACATGATTTATTAATCTATGGTTCACAGTGACTGTAGGTCTTAGAGACTGACTGATGTTTGACTGCTGATGAACTCGACTGGCCAAATTGATACTTACTCTTTATACATGAATAAAACAGTACAATGTGAAGCCTGAATTTCATGTATCAACTGCTTTTAGTCTAAGACCAGAATGATAAATGAAGCAGGTCTTGGAGTTTTAGTTGCTAGAGGTATCTACAGTACTGTATGTAATCCTTTGAAGTATTCCTCCCACTCTGCAAATAGAAACATGCATTACTGACTATATTTTCATTGCGTTCTTTGAACCATGGACAGTATCATTATTGGAGGATATCCTCCCTCTGGCTTTTTACTCTTGTTTTGTATTCTTTTATTTTTCTTTACTTTAAGGAAACCACACCATACATCAGAAGAGAGAAAAAAATAATAGTATTACATTTGTTAGTTACCTCAGGAATTTTGAACCGCGTTATAAGTAAAACCTTTCATCCTGGTATTCTGTGTACGGAGCTGTCAGCCATGTGCAGTTGCAAAACGTAGTCTGGCTTTTTTATGATGGTTTTGGAGCAGTGGCTTCTTCCTTGCTGATCGGCCTTTCAGGTTAAGAAATTTCCCCCTCGGGGATCAATAAAGTACCTATCTATCTATCTATCTGTCTATCTATCTATCTATCTATCTATCTATCTATCTATCTATCTATCTATCTATCTATCTATCTATCTATCTATCTATCTATCTATCTATCTATCTATCTATCTATCTATCTATCTATCTATCTATCTATCTATCTATCTATCTATCTATCTATCTATCTATCTATCTATCTATCTATCTATCTATCTATCTATCTATCTATCTATCTATCTATCTATCTATCTATCTATCTATCTATCTATCTATCTATCTATCTATCTATCTATCTATCTATCTATCTATCTATCTATCTATCTATCTATCTATCTATCTATCTATCTATCTATCTTATGTCGATATAGGACTTGTTTTACTGAGGATATAGATACTTTTGTACCTGTTTCCTCCAGCATCTTCACAAGGTCCTTTGCTGTTGTTCTGACATTGATTTGCACTTTTCGCACCAAAGTACGTTCATCTCTAGGAGACAGAATGCATCTCCTTCCTGAGCAGTATGACAGCTGCGTGGTCCCATGGTGTTTATACTTGCATACTATTGTTTATACAGATGAATGTGGTACTTTCAGGCATTTGGAAATTGCTCCCAAGGATGAACCAGACTTGTGGAGGTCTACACTTTTTCTTCTGAGGTCTTGGCTGATTTCTTTAGATTTCCCATGATGTCGAGCAAAGAGGCACTGAGTTTGAAGGTAGGCCTTGAAATACATCCACAGGTACACCTCCAATTTACTCAAATGGTGTCAATTAGCTTCTAAAGCCATGACATTATGGAATTTTCCAAGCTGTTTAAAGGCACAGTCAACATAGTGTATGTAATCTTCTGACTGGAATTGTGATATAGTGAATTATAAGTGAAATAATCTGTCTGTAAACAATTGGTAGAATTACTTGTTAATATAAAAGCTGTGTGACTCTCTCTGCTGTTTCAGGTATAGCTATAGCAGTGGAGGCTCCTCAGAGAGGAAGGGGAGGACCATCCTCCATTTTAAAAGTTACCCTTTTTAGTTAAAACTATACTAAATATAATCACATCACCAAATAATTGATGAAAACACACCATTTTGCAATGAAGGTCTCCAGTAACCTCAACAGCACTCTGTAGGGTAGCACCATGGTGTAGCCAGAGGACAGCTAGCTTCCGTCCTCTTCTGGGTACATTGACTTCAATACAAAACCTAAGAGGCTCATGGCTCTCTTCCCCTTCCATAAATCTATGGAAGGGGAAGAGAGGGTTCTACCTGGAACCAAAAATGTGTCTTCCTGGAACCAACAAGTGGACGAGGCAGCATATTTTCTTTCCTTGAACTGAAATAAAACAGAATGGTTAAAGCCTTAGGATTGAGAAGAGTGCTCTCAAGCATGGACTTAATAGTAACTGTTCCTCTTCAACAGCTATATGACCCACCAACTGTGGTTAGAGAGAAAGAATTTGCGGCTATATTCTGATTAGACGGTTGCAAACAGACAATCTGTTTTTCAAAGCTTTAGGCCAATGTCCAGAATAGCATATTAGGATTTGTACTGTCAATTGATTGTGAAAAGCATAGTGAACCATGCAGGTTAGAATGTCTGAAGAAAGACAGTCAGCTGGTAGGTAGCCTAATCTCATGACCCACAACCAGGTGTTGAATGCCCTGGCCAGCTACTCAATTTGATGTAACAGTCTGTCATGAGAGACTAGCTGGTGGTTTGAAGACACATATATTGTAACACAACAGTTTTCACTGCTTTCAATGTTCTAGACATTGGAAGGTCCAGTATACAGCTATATCCTTTGTACAGGACACTGGTTCTTAATTGTATCGTCTGGGGGAGGGTCTGGGTCTTAGTTGGTCCTTGACCTTCCTGTAACAGTCTGTTTGACCCTTTGGTCTGTATTCCAGATATTGATGAGTGTGCTGAGGGGAAGCACTACTGCAGAGAGAACACCATGTGTGTGAACACCCCCGGATCCTTCATGTGCATCTGCAACACTGGTTACATCCGGATCGATGACTATTCCTGCACAGGTGAGCCACACACACACACACCCACACACCCACACACACACACACACACAGACACACACACACACACCTGCCTTAGAGGTTAGCTGCTATGTTGGTCTTATTATCTGGTCTCATTACTAATTCAAACATGTCTGCTCTAACCTCAGAGGACTTTGAGTAAAGCTTTAGTTATGTGGAGAGAGAGAGAGAGAGAGAGAGAGAGAGAGAGAGAGAGAGAGAGAGAGAGAGAGAGAGAGAGAGAGAGAGAGAGAGAGAGAGAGAGAGAGAGAGAGAGAGAGAGAGAGAGAGAGAGAGAGAGAGAGAGAGGCAGTCTCAGATAGGGTCGAAACGGCACATTTGCTGTGGATCAGTAATTGAAAAAGAGATAATATCTCTAACGCTAACTAAATTAGCTCCCAGATGGCGTGTTTAGTCACAGCCTCTATCTGTTCTGTTCCTTTGGTAACTGACAGAACAACTTTATTACTAGAACTACTTTATTACCAATTGTGACTTTATTACTGAATCATGCTGTGAAGCCAACAGGCAAGACTAGCCGAAGACTAATGTCCAAAATGTTCTAATGTTCTTATTTAGATATCTTCTCATAACACATTTGTCTGTTCACATATGTTGTTATGATTTGGTAGATGCTGTGGGATGCTGTGACTGTGGAGACTTGTCTTGTCCACATTCGCAATGCCCACATATACCTCTGGAAATAGCATATGGGCTGTGATGATGTTAACATTTAAAATATGTTTAATTTGGTATCTCATCTCTTGGCTTTATCCCTCATAGCTATCTTTTTGAAAACCGAATTGTGCTGCTAACAAAACCTGCCACTATGATGGTTATCTCCATGGTAAATGTTTCGTACCACATTACTTTATTATTCTGTGCAGTATATTGTAGTCATTTCTCATAGGATAGTGATTTACACGTGGGGCTATAGTCTGGAATATCTACACAGGCCATCCTGAAGCTGCCTGCTGATCTCAGATCAGTAGCTATGTGATTCAGCCAACTTCTCTGACTCATACATGCAGTGCCTTCAGAAACTATTCACACCACTTGGCTTTCTCAGCATTTTGTTGTGTTACAGCCTGAATTAAACATTTATTAAATTTATATTTTGTGTACACATAATACCACATAACGTCAAAATGTAATTATGTTTTTAGAAATGTTTACAAATTAATTAAACCTGAAATGTCTTGAGTCAATAAGTATTCAACCCCTTTGTTATGGCAAGCCTGAATAAGTTCAGGAGTAAAAATGTGCTTAACAAGTCACATAATACGTTGCATGGACTCACTCTGTGTACAATAATAGTGTTTAACATGATATTTGAATGTCTACCTCATCGCTGTACCCAACACATACAATTATCTGTAAGGCCCTTCAGTCGAGCAGTGCATTTCAAACACAGATTCAACCACAAAGACCAGGGAGGTTTTCCAAAGCCCCGCAAAGAAGGGCACCTATTGGTAGATGGGTAAAATTAGTAAAACGCAGAAATTGAATATCCCTTTGAGCATGGTGAAGTTATTCATTACACTTTGAATGGTGTATCATTACACCCAGTCACTACAAAGATACTGTGCTAACTCAGTTCCCGGAGAGGAAGTAAACCGCTCAGGGATTTCACCATAAGGCCAATGGTGACAGTTCCAGAGTTTAATGGCTGTGATAAGAGGTAACTGAGGATGGATCAAAAACATTTTATTTACTCCACAATACTAACCTAATGACAGAGTGAAAAGAAGGAATCCTGTACAGAAGGAAAATATTCCAAAATATGCATCCTGGCGCTAAAGTAAATCTGCAAAAAATGTGGCAAAGAAATAAACTTTATGTCCTGAATACAAAGTGTTATGTTCGGGGCAAATCCAACACAACACATTACTGAGAACCACTCTTCATATTTTAGATAGATAGATAGATAGATAGATAGATAGATAGATAGATAGATAGATAGATAGATAGATAGATAGATAGATAGATAGATAGATAGATAGATACTTTATTGATCCCTGAGGGGAACTTTCTTTGTCAAGCAGCTACAACATATAAATTGATAAGAGAGCTTCCTACTGCCTGAGATATGTTGTTTATGTAAATTGAGAAGAGCGTGGGGCCTAGGATCAAGCCTCGGGGTACACCCTTGGTGACAGGTTGTGGCTGAGACAGCAAATGTTCTGACTTTATACACTGCACTCTTTGAGAGAGGTAGTTAGCAAACCAAGCCAAAGACCCCTCAGAGACACCAATACTCCTTAGCTGTCCCACATGAATGGAATGGTATACCGTATCAAAAGCTTTGGCCAAGTCAATAAAAATAGCAGCATTGCTTAGAATCAAGGGCAGTGGTGACATCAATGAGGACCTTTAAGGTTTTTCTTGATGCCTATAAACATTGCAAAATAGAAATAGGTCTATAACAGTTAGGATCAACTTGATCTCCCCCTTTAAATAAAAGATGAACCGTGGCTGCCTTCCAAGCAATGGGTGTGATATTGCGAGGGGTGAAAGTGAGTGATGAGGCTAAGAACGAGCGAGAGAGAGGAAATTAGCATATATAGGATTTTAATATAAAGAAAAGACAGCAATATACATAGAAAGACTAATAACCCGCAAGGGTTGAACAGAAAACATGGAGTTAAATAGTGACCCTGATGACCGATGAGGAACAGGTGTGGGTCATCAGGGTGTTGCTACCATCTTCCCCCGACCGCCGGTTAGAACGCCGGCGAGGATGATCGCTGGAGAGGAGGAGGGACCGGTGCTCTGCGCGGGGCATTCGTTACAGTACCCCCCCCCCCCTAGGCGCGGCTCCCGACGTCGCCACTCGCCGGCGCCCTGGACGACCCCGAGGGCGAGGTGCTGGTCGATCCGGACGGCGAGCATGAAACTCTGTGGTAAGTGACGGATCGCAGATGTCCGCCGCCCGAACCCAGCTACGCTCCTCAGGGCCGTATCCCGCCCAGTCCACCAGGTACTGGATCCGACCCTGCCGTAGCCGAGAGTCCAGCACCTTGTCCACTCGATATGCCAGACCCCCAGCTACCTCCGTTGGTGGTGGAGGCGCCACTGCAGGTCCGGACCCCCCTAGTGGACCAGGAACCACCGGTCTGAGGAGAGAGACATGGAAAGAGGGAGACAGGTTGTTATAAGGTGGTGTGAGTCTCAACCTATAGGTGACCTCGTTCACTCTCCGAAGGACCGTGAATGGTCCCACATACCGGGGTTCTAGCTTATGACTGGGCAAACGGAGCTGGAGGTTCCTCGTGGACAGCCAGGCTTTATCCCCTGGGTGGAACACTGGAGCCTCACTCCGCCGCCTGTCCGCCTGTGTCTTTTGCTGCAGAACTGCCCTCTGCAGACGGACCCTAGCGGCGGACCAGACTCCCTCAGCCTTCCCAAACCACTCCTCCACCGCCTGAATTTCACTAGAACCCCTCCCCCAGGGGCACAAACGGGGCTGAAAACCCAGTACCACCTGGAAGGGGGTCAGACCAGTGGAGGCGTGGCGCAGGGAGTTCTGAGCGTATTCCGCCCAGGGAAGGAAACGGGTCCACTCACCTGGCTGTTCCATGCAATACGCCCGAAGGAACCTCCCCAGTTCTTGGTTGGTGCGCTCCGCTTGCCCATTCGCCTGAGGGTGGTACCCGGATGTGAGACTGACCGCGACCCCCAGCTTGGACATGAACGCCCTCCACACACGAGAGGTAAACTGGGGACCCCGGTCAGACACGATGTCCTCCGGAAGTCCACCTCAGCGAACTGTAGAGCAGAGGGGAGGCCGGGTAGTGGTATGAAGCGCACCATCTTAGAGAACCGGTCCACTACCACGGCGATGGTGGTCTTCCCCTCTGCTGGCGGTAGATCGGTGAGGAAATCTACCGCGATGTGAGTCCAAGGCCGCTGAGGTACTGGTAGGGGATGGAGCTTTCCTGTTGGAGCCGTTCTCGGCGCCTTGGACTGTGCGCACACCACACAAGACAGTACATAATGACGCACAGTCCTCCCCATGCCCGGCCACCAATACTTCTCCCGGAGCGCCTCCAGGGTCCGACTGATACCTGGGTGCCCGGTGGCAGGTGTTGTGTGTGCCCAGGTTACCAGCCTTCCCCGCACTCTCCTTGGAACGTAGACCTTCCCCGGAGGGCAGGTTGCTGGGGTAGGATCCCGTCTCCCTGCTCGTTGAATCTCTGTGTCGATGTCCCAGGAGACGGGTCCTACAATACATGATGGAGGCAGGATGGGGACGTCCTGCCTCGTCTCTGCCCCCCGGTCGTGGATGCGGGAGAGTGCGTCCGCCCTGCCATTTTTTGTTCCCGGGCGATAGGTCAGGGTGAACTGGAAGCGCTCAAAAAACAAAGTCCAGCGGGCCTGTCGGGGGTTAAGGCGCCGGGCTGCCCTGACGTATTCCAGGTTCCGATGATCCGTCAGGACAGTGAACGGCTCATGAGCGCCCTCTAGCCAATGTCTCCACTCCTCCAATGCCAACTTTACCGCCAGTAGCTCTCGGTCACCCACGTCGTAGTTCCTCTCTGCAGCAGTCAGCTTTTTGGAAAAGTACGCACAGGGGTAGAGCAGGGGAGGGTTCCCCTGCTGCTGAGAGAGGACCGCCCCTACCCCGACCTCCGATGCGTCTACCTCGACCGTGAAGGGCTTCAGCGGGTCTGGGTGGCGGAGCAGAGGAGCGGTGGTGAATCGGCCCTTCAGGTCGAGAAAAGCCTTCTCGGCACTCGGGGTCCAGGTGAGGCGTTGAGGGTTTCCTTTCAACAACGACGTGAGTGGCGCTGCGATGGAGCTATAGCCCTTGATAAACCGGCGGTAAAAGTTGGCGAAACCGAGGAAGCTTTGGAGCCCTTTAATGTCCCGAGGGACTGGCCATGACCTGACTGCCTCTACCTTCAACTCTTCCATCTTCACCCCCTCCGGAGAAATACGATACCCGAGGAAGGAGACGGCCGTTTGGTGGAAGGCGCATTTTTCCTCCTTGACATACAGCTGGTTCTGTAATAAACGGCGGAGGACAGCACGAACGTGCGTCACGTGTTCTGAGAACTTCGGGGAGTACACTAGGATATCATCGATATATACCACTACATACCTCCCCGACATATCCCGAAATACCTCATTCAGAAAAGACTGGAATACCGCGGGGGCATTGGCGAGTCCATATGGCATCACTAGGTATTCATAGTGACCTGACGCCGTGCTAAATGCGGTCTTCCACTCATCTCCCTCCCGGATTCGTATAAGGTTGTATGCGCTCCGGAGGTCTAGCTTGGTGAAGAAACGCGCTCCCTGTAGCTGCTCTATGGCCGCAGGAACGAGGGGCATTGGATATCGGAACTTCGTTGTTACCTCATTTAGTCCACGATAGTCAATGCACGGCCTTAATCCCCCGTCCCTCTTTTTCACAAAAAAAAAGCTAGCTGAAGCAGGGGACGTAGAATGGCGAATATGCCCCTGCTCCAGTGCCTCTCGGATATACGTCTCCATATTATCCGTTTCGACCATAGAGAGCGGATATATACGTTTCCGGGGAGGCATGCCACCAGGCATCAGGTCGATGGCACAATCCCAATCACGGTGTGGAGGGAGACATTTGGCCTTTTCTTTGGAGAACACTCCGCGTAGATCTTCATATTCGGGCGGAATGTTCCCCGGGAGGGCACTTTCCGGACTCTCCACCGATGTTGCCCCTACCGTCGTTGGAATACAGGTCTTCCTACATTTATCCGACCATCCCAGAATCCTCCGTGCGCTCCAGCTGATGGTAGGGTTGTGCTGCTGGAGCCAGGGAAGTCCCAAGATGACCGGATGTATGGACGACGAGATCACCAACAATTCCAGCCTCTCTCGATGGCAGCCGTGAATGGTGAGGGTGACTGGACGGGTAACGTGGGTAATGGAACCGGAACCCACCGGCCTTCCATCCAGAGCCTGAACTGGCAGGGAGGACCTCAAACGGCGCAACGGCAGCCGGAGAGCGTCAACTAAAGTCCGGTCAATGAAACTCCCCGCCGCTCCGGAGTCAATCAGGGCTGTGGATACATAATC
Source organism: Thymallus thymallus (assembly GCA_023634145.1). Lineage (NCBI taxonomy): Eukaryota > Metazoa > Chordata > Actinopteri > Salmoniformes > Salmonidae > Thymallus > Thymallus thymallus. Next base: position 6,158,993 of record CM042421.1, read on the forward strand.
GGGGAAGTTACCAGACAGCACAACTGAACAGCAGAAAGGTCTGGCGATTTTCTCAGCCCGTAAAACACTTACTGTGCCCACCTGAGCCATCCGGCCACTTACCCCTTTCCTGCGTCCTGCTGGCACAGAGGGGCATGCCCTCCTGACATGACCCCTCTCCCCGCAGTACAGACAAAGTCCCTGACGACTCCGTCGCTCTCTCTCCTCCGCGGAGAGTCTCGTGATCCCCACCTCCATCGGCTCATGTTCCGGCTCGGATCGAGGAAGGGGAGAATGCGCGCGGCGCGCCAGTTGGTCACGGTCTCGGAGCTGACCGTCGATGGCAATGGCCCGGGCGATGTAGGCGTTCAGGGGCATAGATTGACTCACACAGGCCAGCTCCATTTGGACCTCCACCCGCAGCCCCCTACGGAAGGCGGACCTAAGAGCCGGCTCGTTCCACCCACTGGACGCCGCCAGCGTCCGGAATGACAGGGCATACTCCGAGGCCGTGCCCTTCCCCTGGGCAAGGCGCATAATCCGCTCGCCCGCATCTCTCCCCTCCGCTGGATGGTCAAATACAGCTCGGAACTGAGCGACGAATTTAGGAACCGACCGTAACTCCTCGGATCCGCTCTCCCACAGTGACGTTGCCCACTCGAGTGCACGCCCCGTGAGGAGAGTAATCATCGTGTGGACCTTCTCGGAATCGGGCACTGGCTGATCACCCAAATACAGCTCGCACTGAAGAAGGAACCCACGACAACCCTCCGGATTGCCATCATATTTGTCTGGTGTGGCTCTCCGGAGTTCTCCTCTCGGGACGTGCCGAGACTCCACATGATCGGGTGCTGGGGGCGCAGTAGCTCCCTGTGAAGCCACCGGGTGTTCCCCGCTCGATCGTGCCGCCATGAGAGACATCATATCCCCGAGAGCCTTAACCAACCCGGCGACCTGTGTCTCCATGGCCTGGAGCCTCTCCTCCAGCTCTGGAGACCTACCGGGTGTCCCAGCTCCCCCCACGTGCCCGTCCATGGAGACCTAGGGATATGAGTGAGAAAAGAAAAGAGTTAACGGTGAAGATGACAAAAACAGGTAAGTGAAAAAAAATAAAAGGTGCCTCTGGTTGGGCGGGTTATTCTGTGATATTGCGAGGGGTGAAAGTGAGTGATGAGGCTAAGAACGAGCGAGAGAGAGGAAATTAGCGTATATAGGATTTTAATATAAAGAAAAGACAGCAATATACATAGAAAGACTAATAACCCGCAAGGGTTGAACAGAAAACATGGAGTTAAATAGTGACCCTGATGACCGATGAGGAACAGGTGTGGGTCATCAGGGTGTTGCTACCATCTTCCCCCGACCGCCGGTTAGAACGCCGGCGAGGATGATCGCTGGAGAGGAGGCGGGACCGGTGCTCTGCGCGGGGCATTCGTTACAATGGGAACCTCCCCAGAGAGGAGAGACAGGTTAAAAAGGTCAGAGATAGGCTTGGCGAAGTTTAAGGAGCTCCTCTAGCACCTCGGACTCAGTGACCCCCTGCAGGGTGAACATTTGTAGCGGGGTAGGGGAAAAAGAGGGAGGAGCATCGGGACTAGTCACGCGTGTGCCGAGACTGAGTACGCGTGTGCCGAGCCTTTCGCCGAATGCAATTCTTGAGGTGGAGTAACTCTGCAAGATCACGGTCGAACCAGGGGCTGATCCTGTTTTTAATTCTCATTTCCATTATGGGGGCGTGTTTCTTAACAATACCACTGAAAATATCAAAAAAGATAAGCATCTTCGACAGAGGGGATCAAGCTGATTCTATACCAATTTACAGAGGCCAGGTCATGAAGGAAGGCTTGCTCATTAAAGTTTTTTACCAAGTGCCTATGACAAATCAGGACAGGTTGTTTCATTGAGCAGCCATTACGAACACAGGCTGTAAGACAGTGATCACTAAGATCATTACAGAAAACATCAGACTGATTTGTTGAATGTGTGCCAATCTGGTCAATGGAACGTCTGCATTCCATTGACTACTTTACCGCACCTATAACTCTCAGTTAGCATACATAGCATACACCTATAACTCTGTTAGCATACATAGCATACACCTATAACTCTCAGTTAGCATACATAGCATACACCTATAACTCTCAGTTAGCATACATAGCATACACCTATAACTCTCAGTTAGCATACATAGCATACACCTATAACTCTCAGTTAGCATACATAGCATACACCTACTGTATAACAGTTAGCATACATAGCATATAACTCTCAGTGAGCATACATAGCATACAATTGCCTGTCAGTCAACATTTTCTTCTCAGCATGCATCTATCAATCAAGTGTATTTATACCCTTTTTACATCAGCAGATGTCACAAAGTGCTTATACAGAAACCGAGCACGGCTTACCCACTGCGCTATAGCCATGCTAAGATTTGGGATCCAGCTCAGAGCCACAGATATCCAGGTACTGATTATCTGGCTCTGAGCCAGTTGAGGAACAGGTGCATGGATAAAAGACTGCTATCAGTCCCAGTCCCAAATGCTGGGCTACACTACTCTAACGACAGGTCTGGGACCAGTGTTTGGGCTCAGACAGGAACGTGGCTGTTGAGAAGTGTTACGCATGGCAGGCCTGAGACCAGCATTAGTGGGCTGTTGAGAGGTGTAATTACAGAGGGTAATTGGTGTCATTCCCACTGTCACGGCCGGCTGGCTCTCATCATGGTAGACAGGAACCCTGTCGTATGTAGTTAACAGCCTGAGGCGTCGAGCCCACACACACACACACACACCGCTGCCACATCGCCGCATACACACGCCCCCACGCGCATGCACACATACACCCACACATCGCCGCAGGTCCCTCTCACACACAGCAGTGACAGACAGTGGGGCACCTCAGCGTAGTGGAGTCAAGCTCTTTATTCATTCTGAACAGACTGTAGCAAAATAGTTATCATATGATTGATGGGTTAAATCAGAGGTCAGCTCTCAATGGCGATGAAACATACAGTATCATAGACTACACATTGACAGTCAGTCAGAGAACCCTTTCAGGTGAATATCATTAAATGTCAGTCAGTTAGTGTAAGTTTTTCCCGTTCACATCACTCTGAATCTGCCAAATATTCTGAGTCTGCTGTAGCCTGGCTTTTCATTTTATATAGTGTTATCTCTAGGGTAACTCTAATCAGTTATGTCAAGTTATTCTGTCAGAGTGGTTCAACACAGAGAGAGAGATGTCTAGTCTCTCTGATTGTCATTGGTTCTAATAACAATCAGATCCTTTGCATTTTCAACTTTATTAAGGAATAATTACTTTGTCTTTCTCTCTCTCTCCCCCCTCTCTCCACCCTCTCTCTCTCTTTCCCTCTCTCTCTCTCTCTTTCTCACACATCTACCTTTGAGTTTTTTCAAAGAGGAAAATGTTTACGAAACTCTTCTTGTCTCCATCCAGATCAGGATAAGTGTACGACAGGTCTTCACAGCTGTGACGAGAATGCAATCTGTTTCAACACGGTGGGGGGCCACAGCTGCTCCTGTAAACCTGGCTATGTAGGCAACGGGACAGTCTGCAGAGGTGAGACACACACACACACACACACACACACGTATACATACACACTTTACACTCTCAGACACGTACACACATACACACACGTGCGCATTTAAGTAAACACACGTGGTTGACACACAGACACACATACTTACACACTCACAACCGCACACATACACTTCCTTCCTGTGTCTATCTGTCTCTGCACAGACACTTTTTATTTTTTTCAGGGGCCCAATGGAGACCAGGGTCTCATTCTTAATGGTGCCCTGAGAACAGATAATTCACAGAACAACATGATCATTCAATAAAACAGAAACTTGAAGATACAGCCGTTAACCACACCTGTCTTTGCATCCACTAAATGTCTGACCCACCTGGGAGCACGTTTTGTTTTTGGCCCTAACACTTCACAGCTGATTCAAATTATCAAAGCTTGATGATTAGTTGATTATTTAAATCAGCTGTGTCTAGGAAGGCACCAACATAGCATCATCTGCCCAGTTAATGTATGTCTAGGAAGGCACCAACATAGCATCATCTGCCCATTTACTGTATGCACTTGCTGTAAGTAAATCAATAGAGACTGATTTCTCCCTCCTATGTCCCTCTCAGCTTTGTGTGATGGTTTGTGCCAGAACGGAGGATCCTGTGTAAACCCAGACACCTGTATCTGTCAACAGGGGTTCACTGGGAAGAGGTGTGAGACAGGTAAGAACACAGGTGGGGGAGGAAGAGGGAAGCAGGGGTAAGTTGGGGAGGCAGGGGGTAGGTGGGAGAGACAATGGGGTGGTGGCGAGGCAGGGGGATGTGGGAGAGACAATGGGGTGTTGGGGGAGGCAGGGGAAGGTGGGAGAGACAATGGGGTACGGGGAGGCAAGGGGAGGTGAGAGAGACAATGGGGTGGTGGAGGAGGCAGGGGGTAGGTGGGAGAGACAATGAGGTGGTGGGGGAGGCAGGCGGAGGTGGGAGAGACAACCTAGAGAGAGAGAGAGAGAGAGAGAGAGAGAGAGAGAGAGAGAGAGAGAGAGAGAGAGAGAGAGAGAGAGAGAGAGAGAGAGAGAGAGAGAGAGAGAGAGAGAGAGAGAGAGAGAGAGAGAGAGAGAGAGAGAGAGAGAGAGAGAGAGAGAGAGAGAGAGAGAGAGAGAGAGAGAGAGAGAGATTTGTAGCAGATCTAACTGTTACTGTAGCAGAGAGAATATTGAAAGGAATTGTTCCATTGCAGCCTGCTTGTGTTATTATTCTAAGATCTATATGCTCCTGGCTTTATGATAATAATGTAAATTATAATCATTATTTAGTCTCAGAAGATATTACAGCTGAAAATTAATTGGGAGATAAGATATTGCTATCTACACTATATGTGTTTATGATAAAAGCTTTGATTTGTGCCACACAAAGTTAATATTTCTCAATTTATGTATTTGTTCTCATATTGACTCGTGAGGAAGTTTGAATAGAAGAGGGAGAACAGTTTTATCTACCATTGGAAAGAGGGACATTTTCTTGTAATATGTTTCGTATTCTTCTCTTTGTTACTGAAGAAGCTATTCTGTGCTTCAGAGAGCTGAAAGTTAAGAATGGTTTACTGAAGAAGCTACTTCCCTCTAACTTCCTGAATATGATCCTGCGTGTGGAACTTCCCTCTAACTTCCTTAATATGATCCTGCGTGTGGAACTTCCCTCTAACTTCCTTAATATGATCCTGCGTGTGGAACTTCCCTCTAACTTCCTGAATATGATCCTGCGTGTGGAACTTCCCTCTAACTTCCTTAATATGATCCTGCGTGTGGAACTTCCCTCTAACTTCCTGAATATGATCCTGCGTGTGGAACTTCCCTCTAACTTCCTGAATATGATCCTGCGTGTGGAACTTCCCTCTAACTTCCTGAATATGATCCTGCGTGTGGAACTTCCCTCTAACTTCCTGAATATGATCCTGCGTGTGGAACTTCCCTCTAACTTCCTGAATATGATCCTGCGTGTGGAACTTCCCTCTAAGAAAGGGTTCTTTCTGAGACCTTGCCTAGACGGGAAACTCTTGGATGGGAGACTAGATGATGAAAAGACTCAACACTATGCATCTTAAGTTGTGATGTACTGATTTGATCCCCAAGTGAGTGAATACTAAAATGGTACCACTGTGAAGTGTATCTGTATCAGAACATCAATATTCCTGTCATGCAAATTTCAAGACCAAAATCCTGAATCATGTTTATTTCCCACTCCAGTAATCATAAGACACGGCTTCGCTCTGTGCGTTGAGTGTGATTGATTGATACACCACCGCTATTGGATCTAAGCCACTGTGACAGTTGAATATGCAAATGTTTTTCTCTGTGGATGGATGTACTCCCGAAGTTCCTAATCACTCTTCCTCTATCTCTAGCTCTCGCTCTCCCTCTGTCTCTTTTTCTCTCTCTCTCCCTTTTTTCTCTCTCCCTTTTTTTTCTCTCTCTCTCTCTCTCTCTCTCTCTCTCTCTCTCTCTCTCTCTCTCTCTCTCTCTCTCTCTCTCTCTCTCTCTCTCTCTCTCTCTCTCTCTCTCTCTCTCTCTCTCTCTCTATCTCTCTCTCTCTCTCTCTCCGTTAGAGTGAATCCTAATGAGGTAGAGAGTAGAGTCTCTCTTTCCTGTCACTACGTTTGTTCTTTTTCATCTCGGTAAAGCTTGTCTCGATAAAGTTTTTGGGGCGGTTTGAGGGGATTGGGGTGGTGGTGGGGGGAAGAGGAGATGAGAGGAGAGGAGAGGAGAAAGGAGAGGAGTAGAGAGGGGAGGGGAGAAGAGATTAGAGGATAAGAGAGGAGAACAAAAGGGAGATGATATGAGAGGAGTGGTTCATGAGGAGAGAGGAGAGTGGGAGGGAAGGGGAGGGGAGAGAGGAGAGGAGAGGAGGGGACTAACCGTATATCAGGTCTAACCGTATATCAGGTCTAACCGTATATCAGGACTAACCGTATATCAGGACTAACCGTATATCAGGTCTAACCTTGTATCAGGACTAACCGTATATCAGGACTAACCGTATATCAGGACTAACCATATATCAGGACTAACCGTATATCAGGTCTAACCGTATATCAGGTCTAACCGTATTTCAGGTCTAACCGTATTTCAGGTCTATCCGTATATCAGGACTAACGGTATATCAGGTCTAACCGTATTTCAGGTCTAACCGCATATCAGGACTAACCGTATATATCAGGTTTAACCGTATATCAGGACTTACTGTATATCAGGTCTAACCGTAAATCAGGCCTAACCGTATTTCAGGTCTAACCGTATATCAGGTTTAACCGTATTTCAGGTCTAACCGTATATCAGGTCTAACCGTATTTCAGGTCTAACCGTATATCAGGACTAACATATTACCAGGTCTAACAAAATCCTGATTCTCCTTGATAAGATGTTCCAGCGGTATAGCAGCAACTGACCCATACACTGATTCCATTCTGACTGCATTCTAAAGGGGATTATGGGCCTCTAAAAGGGCTTGGTGTTTGATGTATTAAATGAATGACAGGAATGGGAATAATACCATCCTCAGGCTGTGTCACTACTACTATAACAGAATAATACCATCCTCAGGCTGTCACTACTACTATAACAGAATAATACCATCCTCACTCAGACATTGATGAGTGTACCGAGGGCTTCGTGGAGTGTGACAGCAGAGCCACCTGTGTCAACCTGCCTGGCTGGTACCACTGTGAGTGTCGGGACGGCTACCATGACAATGGGATGTTCTCAGCCAATGGGGAGTCCTGTGAAGGTAAGTTGAGGGTCTAGACTCACCTGTATAAGCACAGTATTGGTATGAACAAGTATCTGTGGTGCTGGAATTATACTCAGGTTTTATATACACACATCTCACCCATTTCACTAACCTATAATATCTCTGTCTCAACTCCTTCATACACTAACCTATAGTCTGTCTGTCCTTCATTCATACACTAACCTATAGTCTGTCTGTCCGTCCTTCATACACTAACCTATAGTCTGTCTGTCCCTCTTCTCTACAGATATAGATGAGTGTGTGACAGGTAGACACAGCTGTGCTAACGATACAATGTGTTTCAACGTTGAGGGAGGCTACGACTGCAGGTGCCCTCATGGCAAGAACTGCACCGGTGACTGTAACCATGACAACAAGCACAAACACAACGGGCAGATATGGGTGCTGGACAACGACAGGTGCTCCATCTGCTCCTGCCAGGTGAGTGATGTAATGTAGAACCTCCTGGGGAATCATGGGAATTGGAGTCTTTAGGAAAAATAGTTTCCAATCAGAGTTCTATATTGCAGTTCTAATCTAACACTGAAAGGAAAAGTCTGTCTCTCTCTCTCTCTCTCTATCTCTCTCTCTCCACCCTCCCTCTACAGTCTGGTCTGGTGATGTGTCGTAGGATGGTGTGTGACTGTGAGACCACCACAGCCGACCTTTTCTGCTGTCCAGAGTGTGACCCCGTCCTCAGCAGCCAGTGTCTACACCAGAACAGACTTATTACATACAGCAGTGGAGACACCTGGGTGGAGAACTGCCAGCAGTGCCAGTGCATGGTGAGTTGGCATGGACAGCCCCTGTAGAGAGATGTGGGGTAGGTACCAGTACATGGTTAGTTACTGGGGTAATGGAGGATAGTACCAGTACATGGTTAGTTACTGGGGTAGTGGAGGATAGTACCAGTACATGGTTAGTTACTGGGGTAGTGGAGGATAGTACCAGTACATGGTTAGTTACTGGGGTAGTGGAGGATAGTACCAGTACATGGTTAGTTACTGGGGTAGTGGAGGAAAGTACCAGTACATGGTGAGTTACTGGGTAGTGGAGGATAGTACCAGTACATGGTTAGTTACTGGGGTAGTGGAGGATAGTACCAGTACATGGTGAGTTACTGGGGTAGTGGAGGATAGTACCTGTACATGGTGAGTTACTGGGGTAGTGGAGGATAGTACCAGTTCATGGTGAGTTACTGGGGTAGTGGAGGATAGTACCTGTACATGGTGAGTTACTGGGGTAGTGGAGGATAGTACCTGTACATGGTGAGTTACTGGGTAGTGGAGGATAGTACCAGTACATGGTGAGTTACTGGGGTAGTGGAGGATAGTACCTGTACATGGTGAGTTACTGGGTAGTGGAGGATAGTACCTGTACATGGTGAGTTACTGGGGTAGTGGAGGATAGTACCTGTACATGGTGAGTTACTGGGTAGTGGAGGATAGTACCAGTACATGGTGAGTTACTGGGTAGTGGAGGATAGTACCTGTACATGGTGAGTTACTGGGGTAGTGGAGGATAGTACCTGTACATGGTGAGTTACTGGGTAGTGGAGGATAGTACCAGTACATGGTGAGTTACTGGGTAGTGGAGGATAGTACCTGTACATGGTGAGTTACTGGGGTAGTGGAGGATAGTACCAGTACATGGTGAGTTACTGGGGTAGTGGAGGATAGTACCTGTACATGGTGAGTTACTGGGGTAGTGGAGGATAGTACCAGTACATGGTGAGTTACTGGGGTAGTGGAGGATAGTACCAGTACATGGTTAGTTACTGGGGTAGTGGAGGATAGTACCAGTACATGGTTAGTTACTGGGGTAGTGGAGGATAGTACCAGTACATGGTGAGTTACTGGGTAGTGGAGGATAGTACCTGTACATGGTGAGTTACTGGGTAGTGGAGGATAGTACCAGTACATGGTGAGTTACTGGGTAGTGGAGGATAGTACCTGTACATGGTGAGTTACTGGGGTAGTGGAGGATAGTACCTGTACATGGTGAGTTACTGGGTAGTGGAGGATAGTACCTGTACATGGTGAGTTACTGGGGTAGTGGAGGATAGTACCAGTACATGGTGAGTTACTGGGTAGTGGAGGATAGTACCTGTACATGGTGAGTTACTGGGGTAGTGGAGGATAGTACCTGTACATGGTTAGTTACTGGGGTAGTGGAGAATAGTACCAGTACATGGTGAGTTACTGGGGTAGTGGAGGATAGTACCAGTACATGGTGAGTTACTGGGTAGTGGAGGATAGTACCTGTACATGGTGAGTTACTGGGGTAGTGGAGGATAGTACCTGTACATGGTTAGTTACTGGGGTAGTGGAGGATAGTACCAGTACATGGTGAGTTACTGGGGTAGTGGAGGATAGTACCAGTACATGGTGAGTTACTGGGTAGTGGAGGATAGTACCAGTACATGGTGAGTTACTGGGTAGTGGAGGATAGTACCTGTACATGGTGAGTTACTGGGGTAGTGGAGGATAGTACCAGTACATGGTGAGTTACTGGGGTAGTGGAGGATAGTACCTGTACATGGTGAGTTACTGGGTAGTGGAGGATAGTACCTGTACATGGTGAGTTACTGGGGTAGTGGAGGATAGTACCTGTACATGGTGAGTTACTGGGGTAGTGGAGGATAGTACCAGTACATGGTGAGTTACTGGGGTAGTGGAGGATAGTACCAGTACATGGTGAGTTACTGGGGTAGTGGAGGATAGTACCAGTACATGGTGAGTTACTGGGTAGTGGAGGATAGTACCTGTACATGGTGAGTTACTGGGGTAGTGGAGGATAGTACCTGTACATGGTGAGTTACTGGGTAGTGGAGGATATTTTCCAGGGATGGAAATTAATCTTGCCCACTAGTCCGAGGCTAGTAGTGTTCAGACCAGGCTAGTAGAACATGTGTCCAAATACCTGCCAGGCCAGTGAAACGCTGTCTTTTCAAATATTACATTACCAGATTGTGGACCTGACTGTTAGGCAGGCTAGTTAGGCAGGCTAGTTAGGCAGGCTAGTTAGGCAGGCTAGTTAGGCAGGCTAGTTAGGCAGGCTAGTTAGGCAGGCTAGTCTTTAAATTCAATCACTTGTTGTACCACTCTATGGAGTTGTGGATGAACTAACATCTAGCCCAGAACATGAACAAAACAATGTTTGAGGTACTGTTAGTGATGTTTTACCTGTAGTGCTCTTCATTTAATAAGACAAGACTTGTTTATCTGCTCAGAGTTAGATCCCACTGGTGACAGTATCTTAATAGATGCAGAGTATGTCCCAAATGGCACCCTATCCCCTACAGAGTTTCTTTTGCACTATATAATAAATGGTTAACTAGATCCAGTACCATGCCAGTATATGAAACCTCAGCAGGCCCAATTACAGTAGAGTAGACACAGACATTTTATTTATGAACCCTTTTTCTCCCCAATTTTTTGTGATATCCAATTGGTAGTTACAGTCTTGTCCCATCGCTGCAACTCCTGTACGGACTCAGGAGATGCGAAAGTTGAGAGCCGTGCGTCCTCCGAAACACAACCCTGCCTCGCCGCACTGATTCTTGACACAATGCTTGCTTAACCCAGAGGCCAGCCACACCAATGTGTCTAAGGAAACACCGTACAGCTGGCGACCATGTCAGTGTGCATGCGCCCGGCCCGCCACAGGAGTCGCTACAGCGCGATGGGACAAGTACATCACAGCCTGCCAAACCCTCCCCTAACCCGGGTCTGTAGTGACATACTGTATGAAAGGGAAAGAGGAAGACCCAGAATGTGGCTCTGGAGAAGCCTGAGTGCTTCAGTGCTGTGGGTATACAGACTTTACTGGACTGGATGCTCCTGTCTAGTTGTCATAAGACAAAGGCTTTAAAGTCTACCAATCCCAATTGAATCATAAAAGTTCAGTGAACATATGGCTGTAAATCTCTCTGCGCTATCGAAAGGTGCCAAGCCTGCCTCTCTGCATCTCTCTTTCTCTCTCTCTACCTTTCTCACTCTTTCTCTCGCTCTCTCTCTCTCAAATTCAAGCTGCTTTATTGGCATGAAAAACAATGCCAAAGCAACAATGTATACAATATACATTGTAATAAAATAATGAAATAATTTCTGTATCTCTCTCTCTCTCTCTCTCTCTCTCTCTCTCTCTCTCTCTCTCTCTCTCTCTCTCTCTCTCTCTCTCTCTCTCTCTCTCTCTCTCTATTTCTATCTCTCTCTCTCTCTGTCTCTCTCTCCCGCCATCCCTCTCTCTCCCTCTCTCTCTTCCTGTCTCTTTCTCTCCCTCTCCCTCTCCCCAGAGAGAGAGAGAGAGAGAGAGATAGATAGAAGATAGATAGAATAGATAGAAAGAGCTTTATTGCCAAGTGTGCTTGCACACACAAGGAAGTTTTCTTGGTACTGAAGCTTCCAGTGCACAAATACAAATACAACAACAAACATATTAATAAAAATTCTAAGAACAAAATATAAATAAAAAAATATGAAAAAAAAGGTCACAGTTGGGTTTTAGTCAGAATAACATTTACAGATTATAAACATATTTACAGTATTTTAAGTGACTAGTATGAATAAATATAAATATAAATATCAGCTGAGTTGAGAGATATTGCACCAAACAGTGTGAGTATTGCACTTACAGGCATATGCCTTGGGAGGTATGTTAACTGTTCAGAAGGGAAATGGCCTGTGGGAAGAAACTGTTCCTGTGCCTAGATGTTCTTATGGCCAGTGATCTCAGTCGCCGTCTTGACGGTAACAGTTCAAACAGGTGGTGTCCAGGGTGAGTGGAGTCTGTGATGATTTTACCTGCTCTCTTCCTCACTCTGGAAGAGTACAGGTCCTGTAGGGTTGGACTGCGGACAGTCCGCAGTCCGGACTGTCCGTTGTAGTCTCCTGATATCTGATTGGTAGCTGAACCAGACCAGACAGTGATAGAAGTGCATAAAACAGACTCAATGACGGCTGAATAGAACTGAATCAGCAGCTCCTGTGGCAGGTTGAACTTCCTCAGCTGGCGAAGGAAGTACAGTCTCTGCTGGGCCTTTTTCACAATGGAGTCAATGTGATTGTCCCACTTCAGGTCCTGAGAGATGGTAGTGCCCAGGAACCTTGCTTCCACAGTGCTGTTCATGATGGTGAGTGGGGGGAGTGCAGGGGGGTTTCTCCTGAAGTCCACTATTATCTCCACTGTTTTGAGCATGTTCAGCTCCAGGTTGTTATAACTGCACCAGACAGCCAGCTGTTCAACCTCCAGTCTGTAAGCAGACCGTTCACCGTTCCGGGGACCGGAATGATAGTGGAGCGTTTGAAGGAGCAGGGAACTTCACACTGCTCCAATGATCTGTTGAAGATCTGCGTGAAGACTGGGGCCAGTTGGTCAGCGCAGGCTTTTAAACGAGCAGATGAGATTCCGTCTGGGCCTGAGAGAGAGATTATTTCATTCAGTGCTGTGGGTATACAGCCTGTACAGAATGTGGCTCTGGAGAAGCCTGAGTGCTTCAGTGCTGTGGGTATACAGACTTTACTGGACTGGATGCTTCTGTCTTGTTGTCATAAGACAAAGGCTTTAAAGTCTACCAATCCCAATTGAATCATAAAAGTTCAGTGAACATATGGCTGTAAATCTCTCTGTGCTATCGAAAGGTGCCAAGCCTGCCTCTCTGCATCTCTCTTTCTCTCTCTCTACCTTTCTCACTCTTTCTCACTCTTTCTCTCGCTCTCTCTCTCTCAAATTCAAGCTGCTTTATTGGCATGAAAAACATTGCGTCAATATTGCCAAAGCAACAATGTATACAATATACATTGTAATAGAATAATGAAATAATTTCTGCATCTCTCTCTCTCTCTCTCTCTCTCTCTCTCTCCCTCTCTCTCTCTTTCTATCTCTCTCTCTCCCTCTCTCTCTCCCTGTCTCTTTCTCTCCCTCTCCTTCTCCCCAGAGAGAGAGAGAGAGAGTTAGAAAACCAGTCTTTCCTTCCTAGTAGCTGGAGTTCTCCCATTCCCTCCCAGCCTAGCTAGCTGTCAGCTTCACCTTTCAAAATGCAAGACAGACAAAAAACATCCATTCTCGGAGGGCTCACTTCATGTGAACATCACATCATCTCAAGATGCTCCCACTGAAAGTTTGCTTCATCTGCAAACACATTCTCTACCAAGTTGTGGAGCTCTGATGAATAATGTTTGGATGACGTAGCTGCATACATATTCTATTAAACAGCATAACGACTAGTGCATTCAAACGCACACACACACTTCTCCGATTGTAAGGAGACATAAAATCTAGTCTGAAGACAGAAAGCTGCTGAGTTGAGACAGTCAGCTCTCCCTCCATTTCACAGATCCCTGAGCCAATGAATTGCACCATAAAGCATACCTCCGCCTGTTTAATTCGGCCTTGGACGCTCTATGGCTCTATCTGGCTCCTCCAACACAGACAGAGAGAAAAAACAAAGAAAAGGAGGGTGAAATACCTTGCACCTGGCAACTCTCTGTGTGTGTGTGTGTATGTGTGTGTGTGTGTGTGTATGTGTGTGTGTATGTGTGTGTGTGTGTGTGTGTGTGTGTGTGTGTGTGTGTGTGTGTGTGTGTGTGTGTGTGTGTGTGTGTGTGTGTGTGTGTGTGTGTGTGTGTGTGTGTGTGCGTGTGTGTGTGTGTGTGTGTGTGTGTGCGTGTGCGTGAGTTCGGGTGCGAATGTGGGTGTGCCGGTGTAATGAGATTTGTTAGTGCTTTACTGCTTTACTGTGGTTAGTCACAGTGGTCAGGTATTCTGCCACTGTGTATTCTCTGTTTAGGGCCAAAAAGCATTCTGGTTTGCTCTGGGGTTTTTTGTAAATTCTTTCCAATGTGTCAAGTAATTATCTTTTGGTTTTCTCATGATTTGGCTGGGTCTAATTGTGTTGTTGTCCTGGGGCTCTGTGGGGTCTGTTTGTGTTTGTGAACAAAGCCCCAGGACCAGCTTGCTTAGGGGACTCTTCTCCAGGTTTGTCTCTCTGTAGGTGATGGCTTTGTTATGGAAGGTTTGGGAATCACTTCCTTTTAGGTGGTTGTAGAATTTAACAGCTCTTTTCTGGATTTTGATAATTAGCGGATATCGGCCTAATTCTGCTCTGCATGCATTATTTGGTGTTTTTCGTTGTACACAGAGGATATTTTTGCAGAATTCTGCATGCAGAGTCTCAATTTGGTGTTTGTCCCATTTTGTGACTTCTTGGTTGGTGAGTGGACCCCAGACCTCACAACCATAAAGGCCAATGGGTTCTATAACTGATTAAAGTATTTTTTAGCCAGATCCTAATTGGTATGTTGAATTTTATTTTCCTTTTGATGGCATAGAAGGCCCTTCTTGTCTTGTCTCGTTCACAGCTTTGTGGAAGTTACCTGTGGTGCTGATGTTTAGGCCGAGGTATGTATAGTTTTTTGTGTGCTCTAGAGCAACAATGGAATTTGTATTTGTGTTCCTGGCAACTAGACCTTTTTTGGAACACCATTATTTTGGTGTTACTGAGATTTACTGTCAGGGCCCAGGTCTGACAGAATATGTGCAGAAGATCTAGGTGCTGCTGTAGGCCCTCCTTGGTTGGTGACAGAAACACCAGATCATCAGCAAACAGTAGACATTTGACTTCAGATTCTAGTAGGGTGAGGCCGGGTGCTGCAGACTGTTCTAGTGCTCTCGCATATTCGTTGATATATATGTTGAAGAAGGTGGGGCTTAAGCTGAATCCCTGTCTCACCCCACGGCTCTGTGGAAAGAATTGTGTGTGTTTTTTGCCAATTTGAGCTGATTTCTGACATGCTGTTGTATCTTTTTCCGTAGTGTATTTCTGTATTGTTTTAGTGATTCACCATAGTGAAGTGGTAGGCTCATGTTAGGGGTGTCAGTGGACTGACTATGAACGCTCTAAGAGATGAGGTCAGTGATAAAGTAGTCTACAGTACTACTGCCAAGACATGAGCTATAGGTGTACCTACCATATGAGTCCCCTAGAAGCCCTACCATTGACTATGTTAATACCCAGCGTCCGACAGAGCTGCAGTAGTTGTGACCCGTTTTTGTTGGTTATGTTGCCATAGTTGTGTCTAGGGGGGCATATGGGGGAGGGAATGCTGTCACCTCCAGGTAGGTGTTTGTCCCCCTGTGTGCTGAGGGTGTCAGGTTCTTGTCCGGTTCTGGCATTTAGGTCGCCACAGAATAGTACCTGTCCCTGGGCCTGGAAATAATTGATCTCCCCTCTAGGATGGAGAAGCTGTCATCGTTTTGGGGATTCTATTGGGGGGGATATAGGTAGCACACACGAGGACATTTTTCTCTATTGAGATAATTTCCTTATTCATTTCTAGCCAAATGTAAAATGTTCCTGTTTTGATTAATTTAATAGAGTGGGTTAGGTCTGCTCTATACCAAATTAGCATACCCCCTGAGTCTCTTCCCTGTTTCACACCTGGTAGTTTGGTGCATGGGACTACCAGCTCTCTGTAACCTAGAGGGCAACCAGTGGGTCCGTCTCCTTTATATCATGTTTCTTTTAGGATGACAATGTCTGTATTTCCAATTTCTTTGATGAAGTCTGGGTAAACAAGGCCAATGACCTTGTTTATTCCAGGATATCTCTTTCTCCTTATCTGTCCCGCTCTCTTCTACACACACACAGAGAGATTCACACACAGAGACATACACTCTCACTCTCTCTCTTTTCTCTCTCTCTCTCTCTCTCTCTCTCTCTCTCTCTCTCTGTCACGTTGATTACTGCACATTCACACATTGACACATAGTGAGGTGTCAGCCGTCTAACAGACAGTTTAATCTTTTAAACACCTTCAACTGAATTAAGGGTCATCAATAATGTCTGGTGGGAAAGATGAGAAAAACTCTTCCAGGTAATCTCAACGCAGAAAGCAATATTATCATATTGCCCTTACTCTCATTTAGTTAAATCAGTGTTTCTCAAATTATTGATTGCGGCTCAATACTAGAATGGGTTGTGACAATAAGGTAACTGGTTTTATATGTGGTGGGTTGATAGATAGGTACTTTATTGATCCCCGAGGGGGAAATTTCTTTGTCAAGCAGCTACAACAACAAAACACAGGGCAGGTGCAAAATGCCAAAACAAAAGTACACAAAAGACAGATACACGGTACATGATACATAGAGCGGCAGTATGAAAAAGTATAGAAATACAAGATATCTGGAGTGCAAAAAAAAGCTATAAAAAGACATTGCATAGTATGGGTGGTTGGCTGAATATGTACACTATACATTGGTGGATGTTGGATGGTTAACTATACTATACAGGTTGATGGCAGAGAAATACTTCAGTAAAAATGCATATGATATGAGCGAGGGTAATAATAGTTTACTTAATAGACAGACTGGCTAAATGAACAGGTAAGTGAATATTTTGCATGGTTAAATTAGCTGTACAGGTAAATATACAGTTATATTTACAGATAAGTGAATACTTGCATGGTTACACAAACTGTACAGGTAAATGACAGGAAGAGATACTTAAATAGCTAAATGTGTGTATGATATAATTTGGGGTAATAATAGTAATTCCCTTAAAATACAGTCCTTAGTGCGCAGGGTTTAATTACAGACAACTGCACGTATTGCACATTCAATATACTAAAAGCAATGAGAAAAGGTGCAACTGACAGGATACTAATATGCATTCCTGAGTGAATGCCTACGTAAGTTAGGTCCAAGAATTACTAGCAATATTGCACATGATATGATAAACAACTGTACATGAGTATGTATATACAGACCTGAATGAATAAATAAGTCCTGAGTGAATGAGTGATGACGGACCAGAGTTACTCACGGATGGATGCATAATTGTTAAACTAGGTCCTAGCACGCCAACAGTTCCAGATCTATGTTGCCGACGGCACGGCAGCCCGGTGAGGCATTATATAGTCTAATAGCCGCCGGCAGGAAGGACCTCCTGTAGCGCTCTCTGGCACACCGTGGTGGGATCAGTCTGTGACTGAAGGTGATCCTCTGCGTCATAACCATGGCATGCAGAAGGTGGGTGACGTTGTCCATGATGGCCAGCAGTTTGGCCAGGATCCGTCTCTCCGCCACCTCCTCTAGAGTGTCAAGGCTCATCCCCAGGACAGAGCTAGCCTTCCTGATCAGCTTATTTACCCGAGAAGCATCACCGGATTTAATGTTTGCTCCCCAGCACACCACTGCAAAAAAAGATGTGGTACTGGTAGAAGGAATGCAGTAGTTTACTGCACACGTTGAAGGACCTGAGCCTCCTCAGAAAGTAGAGTCGGCTCTGGCCCTTTTTGTACAGAGCCCTGGTGTTACCAGCCCATTCCAGCCTGTTGTCCATATGGACTCCCAGGAACTTGTATGACCCAACCATTTCCACATCCATGCCCTGTATAGGGACTGCAGTCAGTTGTACCTTGGTTCTCCTGAAGTCCACCACCATCTCCTTTGTTTTGCTGATGTTGAGCTGAAGGTGTTCTGCTCACACCACAACACAAAGTCACTGATTGTGCTCCTGTACTCCTCCTCCTGCCCACCCCTGATGCACCCTACAATTGCGGAGTCATCTGAGAACTTCTGTAGGTGGCATGTTTCAGAGTTATATCTGAAGTCCGAGGTGTAGAGGGTGAACAGGAAGGGGGACAGGACCGTTCCCTGGGGGGCCCCTGTGTTGCTAACTGCCCGTTCTGACACACAGCTCTGTAGTCGCACAAATTGTGGCCTACCGGTCAGGTAGTCCGTGACCCAGGAGACTAACGGTGCTTCCACTTTCATCCTCCTCATCTTCTCACCCAGTAGCAGGGGTTGAATGGTATTGAAGGCACTGGAGAAGTCAAAAATCATAACCCTCACAGTGCAACCTGCGTTGTCCAGGTGAGAGTAGGCCCTCTGCAGAAGGTAGATGATTGCATCATCCACCCCAATGTTGCGCTGGTATGCAAACTGCAGGGGGTCCAGTGATGTACACACCAGCGGTCTGAGGTGAGCGAGGACTAACCTTTCCAGGGTCTTCATAATGTGGGATGTTAGCGCTACGGGTCTGAAGTCATTCAGGACAGTGGGGTGTGCCTTCTTGGGAAACTGGGACGAGGCAGGATGTCTTCCACAGCACAGGGACCCTTTCTAGGCTCAGGCTAAGGTTGAAGCTCTGTCCTGGGTCCCCTCCGTCTGCCCACTGTTTGACTTTTTGAAGCCAGTGATATTTCTCATACCCTTCCACACCTCTCTCACCTGGCTCTGCCTCAGCTTGTCCTCCATTTTCTCCTTATACCCTCTCTTCCCCTCAGCAATCCGCAACTTCAGCTCCCTCTGGACGCATTTCAATTTGTCCTTGTCCTTGTCCCTCTCCTTAAAGGCCCTCTTCTTCTCATTCATCAGGGCTTTCAGGTCGCTGGTGACCCAGGGTTTATTGTTTGGGAAACAGCGTACCTTCCTGGTGGGTACAGTGTTGTCTACACAATAATTAATATAGTCTGTTATGCAGTCAGTAAGTCCATCGATGTCCTCCCCATGAGCCTCACAGAGCACATCCCAGCCTGTTGTTTCAAAGCAGTCCTGTAGGGCCTCATTCGCCTCCGGGGACCATCTCCTAATGGTCCTGGTGGTCGCAGACTGCTGTTGGACCATAGGCCTGTAGAGTGGAGTGAGGTGGACAATCCGATCTACCGAGGGGAGGGAGTGCAGTGGAGTTGTATGCATCCTTCACATTAGCATATAACAAGTCCAGAGTTGTATTATTCCTCGTTGGGCACTTCACGAACTGTTTAAACGTGGGCAGCGTTGAAGAGAGAGATGCATAGTTAAAATCCCCCGAAATGGCAAAGAAAGCCTGGGATGCGCTGTCTGTAACCTCGCGATAACAGAGTGGATGACGTCACATGCTGTGTTTGCGTCCGCGGAAGGCGGGATGTAAACAATAACAGCAATGGCCGCCGTGAATTCCCTTGGCAAATAGTAGGCTAACAGCTAATAGTTCAATGTCCGGGCTACAAAACTCTTCCTTAAGAGTAATATGTTTCGGATTACACCATCTGTTGTTAACTAATAAAGCCAGCCCACCACCCTTGCTCTTACCGGAAGAGACGTGACCCTTTTCCGCTCTGATGGTCTGGAATCCGCTGATAGTGACGTTCTCTATGGGGATGTTATCGTTCAGCCAAGTCTCCGTGAAAAGCATTAGGCTCGTTTCCCGATAATCCCTTTATCCACGGACAAGAGCCTCAAGCTCGTCCATTTTGTTATTTAGTGACCTCACGTTGCCCATAATGATAGACGGTATAGCCGGGTTGTATTTCCTCCGCTTCGCCTTACACTTCAATCCCGCCCTGCGTCCACGGCGTCGCCTTTTCAACTCGTCCGGAATATCAAACTTTTCCCTGGGGTGCAGCAGCGCTGCGTGTGCTAAATCCAGGAGCTGGGCTCTGTTGTAATTAATAATAGTTGACGACTCCTGTCGACGTTCAGCTGCGAGAAAATCCATAATCCTGAACTATTATACTATTATAGTTCAACTGTAGCAAAAAAACTAAAGAAAAGAGACGAAAAAACGAACTAAAACAACAATTTATGCACGGACAACGGGAGCT
This sequence comes from Thymallus thymallus, assembly GCA_023634145.1. Lineage (NCBI taxonomy): Eukaryota > Metazoa > Chordata > Actinopteri > Salmoniformes > Salmonidae > Thymallus > Thymallus thymallus. The sequence goes on from CM042421.1 coordinate 6,178,891, forward strand.
GCTTAACAGGCGACCACTCAGGGCGGCGCCAAACACTAAGGTAGGTCACCTCTGAAATCACAAGTGTGTCACCTAATTCCAATTTGCCTGGGAGACTCAGTTTGGAGGCTCATCAGAATGTGTAGTGACCCCGCAGTACCATTCTCTCTGATTGGAGGCTCATCAGAATGTGTAGTGACCCTGCAGCACAACTCTCTCTGATTGGAGGCTCATCAGAATGTGTAGTGACCCCACAGCACCACTCTCTCTGATTGGAGGCTCATCAGAATGTGTAGTGACCCTGCAGCACAATTCTCTCTGATTGGAGGCTCATCAGAATGTGTAGTGACCCCGCAGCACCACTCTCACTGATTGGAGGCTCATCAGAATGTGTAGTGACCCCGCAGCACCACTCTCTCTGATTGATAAAAGACACCATCACACACTATGGGTCAGCGCTGTGGCTGCAGCGTATATGAGCCCTTACAACCCTGACATCCTCATCCAGTGTCTTCATTGGAACAGCAACATGGAAATATTTGTGTGAATAATGTTTACAGAGGGACAGACAGAGAGAGTGAGAGAGAGAGAGAGAGAGAGAGAGAGATTTGTGTGCTAGAACGAATAAAAAACAGGAGCTTTGACCGACTTTGACCCTCAGTGACCCTGAGGGAGGGAGAGAGAGAAAAGGGAAGGAGAGAGAGAGATAGAGAGGAAGGGGAATGAGAGGGAAGAGAGAGGAGTAAAAGAGAGAGGAGGGAAGTACTCTCAGCATTGCCTACTGTAGCAGGTCTAAATATTACTGTAGCAGGTCTAAATATTACTGTAGCAGGTCTGTTACTGAGGCAGGTCTAACTGTTAAAGTAGCAGTTATGTTACTGTAGCAGGTCTAAATGTTACTGTAGCAGGTCTGTTACTGAGGCAGGTCTAACTGTTAAAGTAGCAGTTATGTTACTGTAGCAGGTCTAAATGTTACTGTAGCAGGTCTGTTACTGAGGCAGGTCTAACTGTTAATGTAGCTGGTCTGTTACTGTAGCAGATCTGTTTCTTTAGCAGGTCTAACAGTTAATGTAGCACGTCTAAATGTTACTGTAGCAGATCTGTTTCTGTAGCAGGTCTAACTGTTACTGTAGCAGGTATAACTGTTACTTTACCACGTCTAACTGTTACTGTAGAAGGTCTGTTACACTAGCAGGTCTAACTGTTACTGTAGCAGGCCTAATTGTTACGATAGCAGGTCTAACTGTTACTGTAACAGGTCTAACTGTTACTGTAGCAGGTATAACTGTTATTTTACCACGTCTAACTGTTACTGTAGAAGGTCTGTTACACTAGCAGGTCTAACTGTTACTGTAGCAGGCCTAATTGTTACGGTAGCAGGTCTAACTGTTACTGTAACAGGTCTAACTGTTACTGTAGCAGGTATAACTGTTACTTTACCACGTCTAACTGTTACTGTAGAAGGTCTGTTACACTAGCAGGTCTAACTGTTACTGTAGCAGGCCTAATTGTTACGGTAGCAGGTCTAACTGTTACTGTAACAGGTCTAACTGTTACTGTAGCAGGTATAACTGTTATTTTACCACGTCTAACTGTTACAGTAGTAGGCCTAACTGTTACTGTAACAGGTATTTTACTGTAGCAGGTCTAACTGTGTTTCAGCTGATCAGTATTCCACTGAGTGTCTGTGGCTTTTACCCAGGGCAGTCCAAATGGAGGGAGGCAGGGGGAGGAGACCATGGGAGGAGCTGGGGTGATGTGTGGGGGAGACTGGAAGGGTAACAGAGGGTACTGAGATGGGAGGGCTGTAGATTATGACTTGTGAAGACTGTAGAGAGGAGGTCATGGCTGGAGAGGCTGTTAATGATATCTGTTTGTCTCTCTTACCTCAGTCTCTCTTGGGTTGAAATTATTGTGCTTTGAAAATAAAATGGACAATAAAGCATCATTCTTCTTCTTGTTGTTTTTGTCCCAGAGTGGAGAGGTGGACTGCTGGCCCGTGTCCTGCCCTCCAGTGGTGGATTGTGAGTTTACCCAGGTGCCCGAGGGGCAGTGCTGCCCACGCTGTGTCAGCGACCCCTGCCAGGCTGACACTGTCCGTAACGACATCACCAAGACATGTGTGGACGAGAACGGACTGACGCGCTTTAGCGGAGCTGCCTGGACCAAACACAGAACAGAATGCACCCTCTGCCAGTGCAAGGTGAGACAAAGAGGATCATGGGAATGCACACACACACACACAGACAGTGGGAGACACACACACACACACACTGATACAGTATATGCTGACACATACTGATGTATGCCGTTATACAGACAGACAGATACAGTGATCCAGAACACACACAGTGGGAGCCAGACAAAGGCAAACGCTTACAGCAGGGGGTGTAGGTGAACAGAAAACCCTTTCAGACAGGAACAACAACCTGAGTCAGTTGAATAACAATCAATCTCTTATCTTTTAGACAGGTGTGCTGAATGACTAAGGAAGAATGCACACACACACGCACACACACGTACACAAACACACACACACTCACACAATGCAGACATTGCAGTTGAATGTTCCTTGTTTTGAGTGACAGCTTTTCTTCCATTTCACCTTTCTCATGCTCTCTTTTTCTCTCTCTCTCTCTCTCCCTGTCTTTCTAGAACGGACACGTCTGTTGTTCAGTGGACCCGCTGTGCCTTTAGTCTCACAGTCTCACCTTTAATAAGAACTGAAAACCCCTCTCCCAACCCTTCAACATCTTTATAACCCAAATACCACCTAAACCAACCGCTCCAAGTGGATGGATGGACTGCCAGCCCAACTCCAACCCTTGGTATCCATCGACAGACTATTGGATGGTAACATGTTGTGAAATAAAGTAATTTCTTCTGATTATGTAAAGAAACCAAAAGAAGTAGCTGCATTCAGTGTTCACCCTTTCTGCCCGTCTTTCATTTTGTAAAGAAACAGGACCTTGGTATTTGTGAAAAGTAATGTTCTGGACGTTCTCCACTCCTTCTGTGTACATTTAGTTGTTGTTTGGTATTATTGACTTCTATTTGTTCGTTCAGGGTTTTATTTTATTTATTTAATGGCTTGGTATCGTGTATTGATGAAATAAAGATGTCCATTAAAAAGGGGGATTGGTTTTCTGTCTCTGTGTGCGATGTCGGTTTGTTTTATAATTCCACTCCTTCCCTATGGAGCTGAGCTGAGGGGGAGGCTGCAATAAAAAGCTCTATGTGCGTATCACTGCATGTCACGTGCTGCTATAAACTGATCCACGTGCTGTTTACTTAACGCTGTTATCTCTATTATCCATTGCACTCTTTCTTTCCCTCTCTCTCTCGTTCTCTCCATTACATATTTTCTCTCCATAGCTCCTCTTCCTCTCTCTCTCTCTCTCTCTCTCTCTCTCGCTCTCTCACTCTCTCACTATCTCGCTCTCTCTCTCTTGCTTTCTCGCTCTCTCTCTTTCTATCGCTCTCTATCACTTTCTGTCTCTCGCTTTCTCTCTCTCTTGCTCTCTCTCTCAAAAATGATCTGTGTACAGTAGATCTGAATCCCATCTTGGAGTAAGTCCATATGTGTGAAATCTCTCAGTACCAGCCACCATATACAAGGCTGGGCTGGGATACTCTGGCCCACTTTTCTCTCTCCTCTCCTCCCAGGCGACTGTTTGTTGGTTTAACTCTGTAATCCACAACAGTGTTATTGTGGATAAATGGCAGAAATGGTGGAATCCTCCAGTGCTGAACAGTATCAAGCCTGGTCCATATGCGTTAGCTTTGTCATCCTCATCCCAACCATCACTACTTTTCTAAGGCCATTAAGACTGTAGTAATGGCTCTTCTGCAGATTATAACTCCGGCTAACGTTAACCTCTGTTAGCATCTGCTATGGCTTTCTGATTCACAATCTTACCATACTATGATCCAGACCCATAGACCCATATCTGTTTTAGAGATCACCCTGGTTTACCCTCCACAAGGGTCTGAAACCGACAACGTTCTGACTTCAGAACTTTATTCTGCATTGTTGTGTTCTGTTAAAGTGAACCTACTGTATAGAGGCAAATAACTGCCATTATCCTGATCCAAGCAATATTGTGATGTAATTGTCATGACTGGTATTTATGGTCAAATGTCTTGTATTTACTGCAGAGAACACACAGATATGGTTCCTACTAATTGTTGTATGTTCTGTTTTCATCAGAAGATGTATTCCAAGTAATTGCCCTTTTCCGCTGCACTACATTTACATATTTTCATTAACCAGTGTCAGGCTCTGGCCACAGAGAAGACTATTGCTTCTCTATAATTCTATGGTCAGAGTCTGGCAGTTCTATATGTTCTACGTCTGTGTGGTGTTGTGTGTGGGATCCCTAATTAGAGGCAGCTGCCATGCATTGTCTCTAATTAGGGATCCTACTTATATGTGTATGTCCCACTCCATAGGCGTGGTTCATTGTCTACATGTCCGTGTCGAAGTAAGTGTGTTTCCGTTCATTGTATATTCGTACAATAGTTCACGTTTAGTTTAATAAATAAATTATGTTGAACTATCGCTGCGCTGCGCCTTGGTCTATATACACACCCGAGCGTGACAGAATGAACCACCACCTGACCAAGCAGCGCAATTCGGGAGAAAAGGAGAAGAGGGGACAGCGTCGTAAACGGGGTGCAGGAGATAAAGGAGCCCGTAGGCAACCCCAAGAAAATTTCGGGGGGGGGGGCTATGGGGGTGGTCTGGCTATGAGGAAGAAGAACCAGTACTACTCTCCATGTGGAATACGGTGAAAAAGGAGGAAGAGGCATACCTGATGGGAGTGTATAGGAGTATTATGGAGCTGTGTAGGCAAAATTGGGAGGAGTGCGAGAGCGAAAGGAAGGAGCTGGAGTTAAAGGTGCCCACGGTGTGCATCCCCAGTCCGGGTCGTTCGGTGCCAACATCCCACGCCGAGTCTCCAGTACGCCTCTCCAGTCCGATATGTTCCATGCCGGCTTCCTGTATTCGCCCTGAAGTGCGTGTCACCAATCCGGTACAACCTATGCTGGCTTCACGCATCAGGTCTCCAGTGCCAGAGCAGTCCGCTTCACCGGTGCCCAGTCCGGGTCCGGCCGTCTGCTACACTCCAGTGCCAGAGCAGTCCGCTCCACCGGTGCCTGGTCCGGCCGTCTGCTACACTACAGTGCCAGAGCAGTCCGTTTCACCGGTGCCCAGTCCGGGTCCGGCCGTCTGCTACACTCCAGTGCCAGAGCAGTCCGCTCCACCGGTGCCCAGTCCGGGTCCGGCCGTCTGCTACACTCCAGTGCCAGAGCAGTCCGCTCCACCGGTGCCCGGTCCGGCCGTCTGCTACACTACAGTGCCAGAGCAGTCCGCTCCACCGGTGCCGGCTCCACGCACCAGGCCTCCTGTACTTCTCTCCAGTCCGGTAAGCCCAGTACCGGCTCCCCGCACTCGCCCTGAAGTGCGTGTCACCAGTCCGGTGCCATCTGTGCCGGCTCCACGCACCAGGCCTCCTGTGCGTCTCTCCAGTCCGGTACGTCCTGTGCCGGCTCCCCGTACCCGACCTCCAGTGCGTGTGTCCAGCCAGGTGCCTCCAGTACCGGCTCCACGCACCCGACCTCCGGTGCGCCTCTCCAGTCCGGAGCCTCCCGTGATGGTCCACAGCCCGGAGCCTCCCGTGATGGTCCACAGCCCGGAGCCTCCCGTGATGGTCCACAGCCCGGAGCCTCTCGTGATGGTCCACAGCCCGGAGCCTCTCGTGATGGTCCACAGCCCGGAGCCTCTCGTGATGGTCCACAGCCCGGAGCCTCTCGTGATGGTCCACAGCCCGGAGCCTCCCGTGATGGTCCACAGCCCGGAGCCTCCCGTGATGGTCCACAGCCCGGAGCCTCCCGTGATGGTCCACAGCCCGGAGCCTCCCGTGATGGTCCACAGTCCGGAGCCTCCCGTGATGGTCCACAGTCCGGAGCCTCCCGTGATGGTCCACAGTCCGGAGCCTCCCGTGATGGTCCACAGGCCGGAGTCGCCTGCCACACCGGTGCCCAGTCCTGGCCCGGTTATTTGCCCCGCTCCATGGCCTGAGTCTTTTGCCCCACTGGTGCCCATTCCAGGACCGGTTGTCTACCCCTCTAAATGGCCGGAGTCGCCTGCCACACCGGTGCCTAGTCCTGGCCCGGTTATCTGCCCCGGTCCATGGCCGGAGTCGTTCGCCACACCGGTGCCCAGTCCGGGCCCAGTCAACAGAGAAGAACTAGGGAGGAAGCTATCCACTTCGCCGGGGCCAGAACCGCCACCTGCGATAGTTATAGTTTTGGTTGTTTTTCCCTCCCTAACCCTCCCCTCATGTAATTGTGTTTGGTTTCTTGCGGCCGGGAGTCTGCGCCTTTGAGGGGGGGTACTGTCAGGCTCTGGCCATAGAGAAGCCTATTGCTTCTCTATAATTCTATGGTCAGAGTCTGGCAGTTCTATATGTTCTACGTCTGTGTGGTGTTGTGTGTGGGATCCCTAATTAGAGGCAGCTGCCATGCATTGTCTCTAATTAGGGATCCTACTTATATGTGTATGTCCCACTCCATAGGCGTGGTTCATTATCTACATGTCCGTGTCGAAGTAAGTGTGTTTCCGTTCATTGTATATTCGTTGTTGTTTTGTATAGTTCACATTTAGTTTAATAAATAAATGATATCGAACTATCGCTGCTCTGCGCCTTGGTCTATATACACACCTGAGCGTGACAACCAGGTAAGTTGACTGAGAACACATTCTCATTTAAAGCAACAACCTGGGGAATAGTTACAGGGGAGATGAATGAGAAGCTGGAAATATTTAAGTGGCCATGAGGGCCAGATTGGGAATTTAGCCAGGACACCAGTGTTAACACCCCTACTCTGATAAGTGCCATGGGATCTTTAGTAAACAAAGAGAGTCAGGACACCCGTTTAACATCCCATCCAAAAGACTGCACTCTACACAGGGCAATGTCCCCAATCAATGCCCTTGGGTAGTGGGAATGCCCTTGGGCTTCCTACTGGCCCTCCAACACCACTTCCAGCAGCATCTGGTCTCCCATCCAGGGACTGACCAGGATGCTGGCTTAAATCTGAAATCAAGTTTAGTTTCTGCCAAGCGTGGGGTGGTGGCGTATTACACCTCCCACAGTACTAACTGACTGAGGAGTACTAACACTGACTGACTGTGTGAGTTTCTGTTGGACAAATTAATGTATGTTTATCCATGTTTTGTTCTGTTTGCTTCCGTTTAAGAAACATTTTTCAAAATAATCAGCGGAATGAATACACACCTGATCACATGTAAACACAGTTCACTTTCATAGCAGCCACGTTGTATTCCTTCTCTCATCTATGTGCTCTCCTCCTGTCACATTTTCCCTTTACTTGTGGACTTCAATGCAACAACATCAGCTGTATGTGACCAGGTGAAAAAAAACATATTAGCTAAAGTAACGTCATAGTCAACATAACTAATAGAACTAACGCGTTAGTAAACCCACTACAATCATGCAGAAACGTTACAGTGTACAGTCAGAAAGCCCCGGTGGCAACAAATTAGTCAAACCAAAACCTTACCTTGAGTTCCAGTGTTGGATAGTCATAGCCAGCTAGCTAACATAGCATCCCTCTGTTTGAGCAGGGTGTTTGAGTAGGCTAAACTAACAAGCTGCATTTGCTAGCTAAGTAAGTGAAACTGAAAGTTTGCATCTCCTTTATTTTGGAATAAATTGATTTGTTCAAAACTGTTCAACTATATTATCTCTCTCTTTGAGTCAACTACTCACCACATTTTATGCACTGCAGTGTTAGCTAGCTGTAGTTTATGCTTTCCGTACTAGATTCATTCTCTGATCCTTTGATTGAGTTATCATAATTACTGTGTAAGTCTATGGAAGGGTGTGAGAACCATGAGCCTCTTAGGTTTTGTATGGAAGTCAATGTACCCAGAGGAGGACGGAAGCTAGCTGTCCTCCGGCTACACCATGGTGCTACACTACAGAGTGCTGTTGAGGCTACTGGAGACCTTCATTGCAAAATTGTGTGCTTTAATCAATTATTTGGCGATGTGATTATATTTAGCATAGTTTTATCTAAAAAGGATAACATTTAAAATTGTCATTATTTACATTTTTGGTCATCCCCTCTTCCTCTTCTGAGGAGCCCCCACTGGTATAGGAATTTGGATTTGGCACGGGTCTCTTAACTGGCATTGCATGGAGTGGTTGGTATAGTGATGACTCATCCATGCTGGTGGCGTGTTGCCAGCGCCACCAAAGCACCGTCTCAGTGAGAGGAGTGGTACCTCCAGCTGGTGGCTAAGTGTCCTAAATTTCCATGGCAGTGGAAGAGAGAGAAGAGACCACTTTCGCACGGCACGGCACACCACACACACACACACATACACACACTCCGACAGATGCCGCTGGACCACAGGCCTCTCTCTACGTCAGAGAGCATGGGTGGTGTGTAGAGTGCTGATCCTGCTTTATTTATAGCATGTTGAGTAATTTGTCATGATGCTCTCCCTGTGTACTGTGGAGAGTGAGGGATGGAAGGGGAGGGAGGGAGGGAGATGGAGGAGAACATTCCCCTAGATGTCAGAGATTATTGCTTTTGCCATTTGATCGTGTTTATCGCGTTCTATTGTGTCTAGTGTGTGATTACTGTATCCTTTGGAAAGATTGGGTTTTGAAGTTGCTGCTCATTTTCATGTACAGTAGTCACGGTAACCATATATTTCCATAGAGTATAGGTGCCATAAAGAGCAACAACCCAATTAGCATTTCTAATTTACCAAGCCACTGTGTGTCAGAAAACAGAAAAAGTGTACATGTTTTTCCATTCCCAGTAGTCAGCTGTGCAGTATCAGACATCCCTGTGCAGTATCACCCATCATTGTGCAGTATCACCCATCATTGTGCAGTATCACCCATCATTGTGCAGTATCACCCATCATTGTGCAGTATCGCCCATCCCTGTGCAGTATCGCCCATCCCTGTGCAGTATCAAACATCCCTGTGCAGTATCAAACATCCCTGTGCAGTATCGCCCATCCCTGTGCAGTATCAAACATCCCTGTGCAGTATCGCCCATCCCTGTGCAGTATCAAACATCCCTGTGCAGTATCAAACATCCCTGTGCAGTATCACCCATCCCTGTGCAGTATCGCCCATCCCTGTGCAGTATCAAACATCCCTGTGCAGTATCGCCCATCCCTGTGCAGTATCGCCCATCCCTGTGCAGTATCACCCATCCCTGTTCACGCAAACCACCAGACCGCTAATTTTGTAGGCTAACTCTATTTGTTGATGTAACAGGTACCAAACTAGTTATACATTTGGCCACTATGTTCATCTGGGAAGAAAGTTATCCATATTTCAAAATACAAACATTTGGGACTGACCAACAAGTAGCCTATCTGAACACTGAGTTTTCAAGGTACTATGTCTATGGGTGCACCCTCAAAAACTCACTAGGAATACACCAATCATAGCACATACAAATGTGCAAGGCTAGACACACAAAACAATTAGCTCAAATGGTCAAATAATTATCTTTATATTCAAGCATCAAGAATATCAAAAGTATAAAAAACCTTCACACACATTCACTGAACTTGAACATAAGCTACAACAATGTAAGTAAGTACAATACAAAAGTCGAAAAAGCACTCCTCTACAAAATATTACAATGTTCACTGAGTCAATGAAATGTAACATTGGCTACATAACTGGAAGTATACGAAAGTCCAAAAAACATGCCTCTGTACAAAAACTTTAACTCACAGCAAATTTTCTTTCACCCTGTTAAGGAAGTGTCATAGCATAGCTACTTCAGTGTAACCAGTAATTACCACTAGTAAACCAGTAGGCGTCTTGATTTTGTAATCCATGTCTGCATTAGCAATGGGCTCGTCTTTTGCCAACTCACCTGGCTTTCTCTTCTTTTTTTTTTGTTCTCTTCTCTCTAAGAGCAGTCTGAGCTTCGGCATCACAGTCCTGCTGCTCCTCCAGAATGCCATTGGCCCACTCAACAAAGTCGTCTGCTGCCCTCTTCACACCCTCAAAGTCTCGGGCACACTTTCTCAGGATATCCTCCGTTCCCGTCACCAAGTGCTGTGCTGTTACGATATCCATGCCACTTGTTTGCAAGTATTTAGAGAGAGGGGACATCTGCTAAAAAATCCTGAGAAAAACCTCAGCTGTAAGTATGGTTTCATACTTTAGGAGAGCATCCTTGTACCCTTGGGCCTTTCTTCAGATGGCAGGTTTTATGGTCACATCCTTTTCAATTCTTTCCATAGTGATGACCACATCCTTGTAAAGAGCACAGTCAGGCTTTGCAAAGCTTCCAAATACTTTCCTCAAGGCCTCGTCTTTGGCCCACCAGCGTGTTTCACCAAACACATCAAGCCGCCTGTGTCTCCTGTCCTCACTGGTTTCCTCCCATAGCTCCATGCGCTTGTAGGAATCTCGAACAATCTCAAGGGTCTGTTTCACAAGGTCCACAAAGTACTGTCCAGTCGAAACTACTGCACACTGGTCTTTGGGTGTTAAATCCTGTGCTGTGTCCATTTGTATTGAGAACATCCCTGCCTTTCTCACTTCAACAGCAATTGTCTGCTGAATCAACATTCTGATGACTTCAATTACTTTATTTGCTGTTGTTTTGGACGTCATAGTTACCAAGGACCCTCTTCCTTTACTTCCCATCTGCTTCTTGCTCTTCTCAATGCAATCACTAACATGCTCTTGTAGGAAGACATCATATTTGGTTAGCAACAATATAAGCTCAAGAAACTTGACATGATTGACGCCCATGTTTTCCAAGTTGTATGCAGCTTCGTGTCTGTGTCCTCTGTAGCTCAGCCCACATTTACCAATAACTTTAACTACATCAATCACATGTTCCATGACCTGCCTCCTCTTTCTGACCTGGTCTGGTTGAACTGACAATGCTCAGAAGGGTACGGATGTCTGCTTTGCTAGCTCTGAGGAAAAAGGCTTCTGCACTTTCTCTATGGGTCTTGCTTTCCTCATTTTCTCTGATGGGCGTGTTTCCAGGCCTGCTTGCCTCCTTTGACAAATGAAAAGAAGGTTGGCTGAAGGTTTTGCGAATGCAAGACATATTGAGCAGAACAAGGAGTGAGTTACTTCATTGTATGTCAGCCATTTTCTGTTTGTGTGCTATTTGGAGTGGAGTACATTGAGAATGACTCTTTGAGGGGTTTGTTTTGGGTGGTACTGAAAAAATAAGTAAAAATCCTTGGACTGAGGACGGGAAAAATAATCAAATGGATTTTCAGTGCTTTCGCTGTCCCTTTCTATTTTCCCTGTACTGGGCTCTGAACCTCTCTCTCTGCACATCTGGTTGCTCTGCAGAATGAGATTAGCATTGTAAATAACCTGAAATAACCATCTCCAGTTCTGCAGCAGCACCTGAAGCTCTAGAGCTGCTGCTGTTTCCTTCTCCACCTTTACAAAGAAACCACTCTGTTATCAGACTCACTATCATTAGTGTATCAGTAGGCTACATTAATACAGCTCTGGAAAACATCTATTTGGACTGGTCTCCTAATTTTTCCCAGAGCTCTATATGATTGTAGTAACTTGTAATGCTGGTACTAATGGCGCTAATGATCTTTGTCATTACCTGTGCTGTGTCACACAGGCTACTGTGTTACGTTCATGGATGTAGTTACTGTAGCCTGTTTCGCTGTACAGTGTATGTGCACTTTCCCTAGCTTATGTGGCTTGAGTCATGACCGAATGCTGGCAAGTCCATAGTCTAGGTTAACTATTTTTTACTAGTTTAAACATATTGCCTTCATTGTCATATTATGATCGCTGTGTTGCACTCATTGCTATGATATAATTCCTCCACGAAGACGTGCAAACTGTTTAGCTTACCGGCCGTTGTGTCACTATTATTAGCTAAGCTGCTTAGCTAGCCATGCTGGTTGTCAGTTTGTGTTTTAGCTAGTGTTTTTGAATGACCTGGTCCCTTACTGGCGAACATGTTGCTTATTTTGCAGCATTTAGCTGCGTCTGTGGCAAGGGCTTTTCTCTTTTTTATTCTCTCCCTCTCTGCTCCACCTTTCCTTTTCTGACCGTCCATTTCGATAAAATGTTATCGGTAGAGAAGCAGGTAGACGGTTGCTACAACAAAAGAAAATGCCGCAACCATGAACTGGAGTGAACATGCACAAACAATAACCCACACACGTGGGCAACTCAACAACTTCAGTAGGATCCCCAATTAGAGACAACACAGGGCAGCTGCTTCTAACTGTCGACCAACAAAACCCAACATAGAGTATACTAGACACCTCCAGAGGCCTCCCTATAGAGGCCTCCCTATGGTGAGGACTTGACAGTACCCCAAATGCCCCCCCCCCCCCCCAAAGGCGCTGACTGCCGACCGCAAGATCCGGAACACCCAAGGGGGGGAGGGGCGGGAAGCCGGAGGACATGGCACCCGGTCCGACTGAGCTTCCGACCCCCAATCTGTCTACTCACTGTCATGGTGCGTCGGATATATGGGACGATAGACGGAGCGCTGGTGAAGTGTCATCCTATTATTTGGAAATGAGATGGACTCACGAAGCATTTACAAATAAAAGAGAGTGAAAAAACAAAAACACGATACAACAAACAAAACACGGTGACTTACTTTGAATGTTGCAGGCAGTGCAGACAGACAAACGAACAATGATCCACACACAGGTGGAATTGTGTGGAGCTTAAATGCTATCCCCAATCAGAGACAACGCTATAGAGCTGTCTCTGATTGGGGATGATCATCTCCCTAATAATGTGTGAGAGCTTGGTTGTGTGCCTCTCTCCTCCCCTAGGTGGGAGTAAGAGGCCTTACCACAACCAAGCCCTCACAGTACCCCCCCCTAAGGTGCGGACTCCCGACCGCACACATACAATCCCCCCTCTCCTGAAAAGAAAAAATGTCCAAAACTAGGGGGGACATGGCGGGGTACTGAGGTGGTTGCTGGTGGGGGCTCCGGTTCCGGGCGTGGCACAGGCTGTGAGAGTAGCCTCCCTCCTACCTCTCCGTTGCACGCCCGATCCGGTCCGGACCCCGGCGCGGTGGTTCCCCCCTCAGTACTCCCGCCAGTCACCAAGTCCTGTCTGGACCCTGGTGCGGGAGCCCTCGACCCTGGAGAGGGGCTGACAACCGGCCCCGGACTGGGCACCGGTGGAGCGGACTGCTCCGGCACTGGAGCGACGCAGATGACCGGCCCCGGACTGGGCACTGGTGGAGCGGATTGCTCCGGCACTGGAGCGACGCAGACGACCGGCCCCGGACTGGGCACCGGTGGAGCGGATTGCTCCGGCACTGGAGCGACGCAGACGACCGGCCCCGGACTGGGCACCGGTGGAGCGGACTGCTCCGTCACTGGAGCGACGTAGACGACCGGCCCCGGACTGGGCACCGGTGGAGCGGACTGCTCCGGCACTGGAGCGACGCAGACGACCGGTCCCGGACTGGGCACTGGTGGAGCGGACTGCTCCGGCACTGGAGCGACGCAGACGACCGGCCCCGGACTGGGCACCGGTGGAGGTTCAGGTCTGCTCACCCTCCCCGGAGCTCTCGGGCTGCTGACCCTCCCCGGGGACCTCGGGCTGCTGACCTTCGCCGGGGACCTCGGGCTGCTGACCGTCGCCGGGGACCTCGGGCTGCTGACCGTCGCCGGGGACCTCGGGCTGCTGACCGTCACCGGGGACCTCGGGCTGCTGACCGTCACCGGGGACCTCGGGCTGCTGACCGTCACCGGGGACCTCGGGCTGCTGACCGTCACCGGGGACCTCGGGCTGCTGACCGTCACCGGGGACCTCGGGCTGCTGACCGTCACCGGGGACCTCGGGCTGCTGACCTTCACAGGAGGTCTCGGGCTGCTGACCTTCACAGGAGGCCTCAGGCTGCTGACCTTTACAGGAGACCTCAGGCTACTGACCGTCACAGGAGGCCTCGGGCTGCTGACCTTCTCCGGAGACCTCAGGCTGGATGCCGTGCCCACCCTGGGCACCGACGCAGAGGTGGTCTTCAGCCCTGCAGCTGGTCTGGCTGTCGGCCCCAGACTGGGCACCGACACGCTATGGAGCTCCTGCTCCACAGCGGGACTGAACGTCGTGCCCACCCTGGGCACCGACGCAGAGATGGTTCCCAACCCTCTGGTGGGGCTGAACATCGTGCCCACCCTGGGCACCGACGCGGAGAGGGTTTCCAGCCCTGTGGTTGGGCTGGCTGTCGGCCCCAGACTGGGCACCGACACGCTATGGAGCTCCTGCTCCACAGCGGGGCTGAACGTCGTGCCCACCCTGGGCACCGACGCAGAGAGGGTTTCCAGCCCTGTGGTGGCGACCGTCGCGGTAGCCTCCGTGCGAGGGGTAGGCACGGGGCGTACTGGACTGGGGACACGCACCATAGGTCTGGTGCGAGGAGCTGGCACGGGTCGCACCGGGCTGGAGATACGCACCATAGGTTGGGTGCGAGGAGTAGGCACAGACCGTACCGGGCTGGGGGAACGCACCACTGGTCTGGTGCGAGTAGCTGGAACGGGCTGTACCTGGCTGGGGAAACGCACCGTTGGGTCGGTGCGTTGAGCTGGCTCGGGTCGCGCCGGGCTGGGGAAACGCACCATAGGTTGGGTGCGAGTAGCAAGCACAGACCGTACCGGGCTGGGGGAACGCACCACTGGTCTGGTGCGAGTAGCTGGAACGGGCTGTACCTGGCTGGGGAAACGCACCGTTGGGTCGGTGCGTTGAGCTGGCACAGGTCGCGCCGGGCTGGGGAAACGCACCATAGAGCTGGTGCGCGGAGCAGGCGCGGGCCGTACCGGGCTATTGTTGCGCACCGATGGTTTGGTGCGCTGAGTCGGTCTCCTCCTCCTCCGACTCTGGACCGGCGCTGGAGGCACCGGACTGGGAACTGGCGCTGGAGCACGACTGTCCCTGTCGTGCCTACTCCATCGCCAATCCCCATCCTGTGAGGGTTCCTCCGGGAACCCCCACGAGTGAGGGAACAGAAGCACATCGTCGTCGTCTTCCTCCGACTCCTCTCTGTGCTCCCGTTCCCACGGCTGTAGGGGCTCCTCCTGGAACCCCCACGAGTGCAGTGGTCGGGGCTCTTCTCCCTCGATCCCCGACCACCCCCATAGCCCCCCCCCAAAATCAGTTTGGGGGTTTTTCTGGGCTCCAGGCTGGTCCTCAGTTTTAGCCCGGTGACGTGTCCTCCGTCTCCGGCGCCTCGGCTGCTACGGACCCCAGCCTTCCTCCACCGAGCGATAATAGGAATGTTCCTCCTCGGTAATTTTCCCCATACCGAGGAGGATATCTCCTAATGTAATCCCCCGTTGCGTCCCAGGGTGGTGGATCATTTTGTCATGGTGCGTCGGATATATGGGACGATAGACGGAGCGCTGGTGAAGTGTCATCCTTTTATTTGGAAATGAGATGGACTCACGAAGCATTAACAAATAAAAGAGAGTGAAAAAACAAAAACACGATACAACAAACAAAACACGGTGACTTACTTTGAATGTTGCAGGCAGTGCAGACAGACAAACGAACAATGATCCACACACAGGTGGAATTGTGTGGAGCTTAAATGCTATCCCCAATCAGAGACAACGCTATACAGCTGTCTCTGATTGGGGATGATCATCTCCCTAATAATGTGTGAGAGCTTGGTTGTGTGCCTCTCTCCTCCCCTAGGTGGGAGTAAGAGGCCTTACCACAACCAAGCCCTCACACTCACAGACTATGGAATTTCCATAATTTGCTCATCTTTTTATCTGAATATTATTTATTTGTCTGCTCCAGTAGTTCTCTCACTGACGGTAAAATAGAAATCCATATCTCGTTCCACTGCCTCAGTCTATGAGATGGTCCCAGAAAGCAGGGAGAGAGGAGAGCAGACGGAGATACACTGAAA
>CM042421.1:6199832-6242332 GCA_023634145.1 Thymallus thymallus
AGAGTACTTAGGAATGTATATTTCACCAAGCACAATGGGTGAATGTTGTTAATGCTTCAGAATACAGTGAGAGAGTGATCGCTCAACACAAGCATGCACGTGCACACACACACACACACACACACACACACACACACACACACACACACACACACTCTCATCAGCGTCCAAGGTCTTACAGTGATGGCAAAAACCATTAGCATGTAATATGTATGGCCAGTCAAATGTCCCATTACACTCCAGTGATAGATTAGCCTGCTGTATGTTAATGGGGTTGAGATGTGGTCGGTTGATCTTTATGTTGATAACATCATCTTGTTAAATGAAGACAATCTTTGGTTGAATGACTGATTGAACAATTGATTAAAGAGTCTCCTTCCAAATCGTTACTTCATCTCATTGGAATGAACATTACCACACTGCAGGGAGATAATGTACATTTTTACATTAACATGTTATTCTCTCTTCTCACAGGTAGGCTGGGACTTGCTATATGTGGGGCATGTCCTTATAGTGTTCTTACTGTTTATCTGTGCCCTGGGTGATAACAGGCCTAGAAACGGGATCTTGTTCCTCCTGGTGATCCAGTCCAAAGCCCCTCTGCAGGGACCAGATATACTATAGGCTCTGGGCCTGGTGGAGTGGGGAGAGACCGAGAGATGGAGAGACCTGGGGGAGTGTCCAAGCTCATCACCTTAAAGATTCCCTGTATGGATGAATGCAACAAAGGATTTGTTTCTCACTAACTGAAGTCAATAATGGAAAATAGGTATTCTGTGTTGCAAACCTAATCAGCAGGGTTCATTTCCTGGATTCTCTCTTACCCTTGTAGTGTTCTGAATGAGAGTCATTTCTGACTGAGTATTCAGAAGTGGCGAGCAGTGCTGTGCAGCCAATGTAACCAAACGAGAGAGAGAGAGAGAGAGAGAGAGAGAGAGAGAGAGAGAGAGAGGCTGGTCACTGCCCACACACACATTTCCATCACTCACTGTGACGTGGTCCAACAGCTCTCACTCATGAAAAATTCAGTCTTGTCTTTTACACAGATATAAATATGGTGCATTACTGAGAGGGTGAAAAACGGAGGAGGAGAGAGAGAAAGATATGTCAGATATGCAGCGCTGCCAGCGTTTTCCGCCAACAGCCTCAGAGTCAGTTTGCTCTCTGGGGTCAGGAGACGAGCCAGTTCCTCTACTCACTGTTTTCACAGGCCATTTGGCTCTGTCAGTCCGATCTGCAGCACCCGTCTGTGAGATATACCACACTACACACTAACACGGAGGGAGCCTCCTGAGGGCCTTTACAGGACAGGAGACTAGACTAGACCACAACATGCCTGATTGGGATGGCAGTGTAGCCTGTTGATGCATGGGCCAGGTGTCACGTTGGGTAGTGTTTCTATTCTATGTCTGGAGTTGCAATAGCCTATGAACCATAGTGTGACATTATTGTAACGTCTACTGTTATACAGTTATAGTTTTTATTAAGCTGATTGGTGTGAGGACTATTCCCAGTGAACCTTAGATATTGCAAGGGTGAAGATATCACACAGAAGCTGGCTCGAAGGACCATCAAATATAGTTTTAAGCATTTCTGAGAGCATCCTATCACTATTATAGTCACATTATTGTCTACTCTTCTGGTAGAAGGTCTGTATATTCAAACAGTCAGAACTCAAGACAATGTGTTTGTTGTTGAGATAATGATGTCTCTTTTCATATGTTGATTAGCTGTAATCCATTTGCAGTAGTCTAACAAAATGATAGCCTTTCCTTTTACATTGAAGCTAGGCTCCTCACTCTACTAAACTTTTAATTGTGGACAACACCACTATATCAAACACCACTAAGATCCAACACCACTAATATCAAACACCACTAAGATCCAACACCACTAAGATTCAACACCACTAAGATTCAACACCACTAATATCCAACACCACTAAGATCCAACACCACTAAGATCCAACACCACTAATATTCAACACCACTAATATCCAACACCACTAAGATTCAACACCACTACTATCCAACACCACTAAGATTCAACACCACTAAAATCCAACACCACTAAGATTCAACACCACTAACATCCAACACCACTAAGATCAAACACCACTAATATCCAACACCACTAAGATCTAACACCACTAAGATTCAACACCACTAAGATTCAACACCACTAAGATCCAACACCACTAATATTCAACACCACTAATATCCAACACCACTACGATTCAACACTAGTAAGATCCAACACCACTAAGATTCAACACCACTAAGATCCAACACCTCTAAGATTCAACATCTCTAAGATCCAACACCTCTAAGATCCAACACCACTAAGATTCAGATATCTTTCTGTCTCTCGCTACCTTCTCTCTCTCTCTCTCTGCTTTTTATCTCTTTGCCATATCTCTCTCTCTCTCTCTCTGCCATCTATCTATATGCCATCTCTCTCTCTCTCTCTCTCTCTCTCTCTCTCTCTCTCTCTCTCTCTCTCTCTCCTCCCTTCACCGTTCTTTCCATCTCTCCTTTTCTATGACGGGGGGCTCCACCTTCATGTCTCTCCTTTTCTATGATGGGGGGCTCCACCTTCATGTCTCTTGTTAATGAGGTGTTTGGGATATTTGGCGGGAGGCGAGCTGAGTGTGTCTGTGTGTGTATGAGTGTGGCATACTAACTAACCAGAGGGCTCCTATCATCTCCTTCCTCCCTCTTGCCTTCATCCCCCACTCCTCTACTCACTGCTCTGCCCCGGCCTCAGCCCCTCAGCTACAGGCCACCTGCACTGAGCATCTGTTGTACGACACACAACTGGATCCCTCTTCTTTTCCTCCATCTCTGCCTCCTTCTCTCCATCCCTATCTCTCACACTTCACCCACTCAGCAGGAGGCCTACTGCAACACAGCAGCAGTGTGTGTGTGTGTGTGTGTGTGTGTACTCAAGTGGGGGTTTATATTAATCAGTGTTTTGATGCTCTGTGTGACTGACTGTATCTGTGTGTCCTTGTGTATACTGATAGCTGAGGTCTCATAATCAGGACATCGTAACGAGTTAAACCAAGAGCATGGTCAGTAGGGCACACTGTAGCAAAACACCGCTAGGCTAGCTGAACACACGCAGAGCATCATTAACATAGTACAGCAGGGTAGGAGCCTTACAGCTCATTCATAACAACACAAAGAAGATAGGAGGGTAGCATGCTGAGAGAGAGGGATGGAGAGGGTAGCATGCTGAGAGAGAGGGATGGAGAGGGTAGCATGCTGAGAGAGAGGGATGGGGAGGGTAGCATGCTGAGAGAGAGGGATGGGGAGGGTAGCATGCTGTGAGAGAGGGATGGAGAGGGTAGCATGCTGAGAGAGAGGGATGGAGAGGGTAGCATGCTGAGAGAGAGGGATGGAGAGGGTAGCATGCTGAGAGAGAGGGATGGAGAGGGTAGCATGCTGAGAGAGAGGGATGGGGAGGGTAGCATGCTGTGAGAGAGGGATGGGGAGGGTAGCATGCTGAGAGAGAGAGATGAGGAGGGTAGCATGCTGAGAGAGAGGGATGGAGAGGGTAGCATGCTGAGAGAGAGGGATGGGGAGGGTAGCATGCTGAGAGAGAGGGATGGAGAGGGTAGCATGCTGTGAGAGAAGGATGGGGAGGGTAGCATGCTGAGAGAGAGGGATGGGGAGGGTAGCATGCTGAGAGAGAGAGATGAGGAGGGTAGCATGCTGAGAGAGAGGGATGGGGAGGGTAGCATGCTGAGAGAGAGGGATGGAGAGGGTAGCATGCTGTGAGAGAAGGATGGGGAGGGTAGCATGCTGAGAGAGAGGGATGGGGAGGGTAGCATGCTGAGAGAGAGGGATGGGGAGGGTAGCATGCTGAGAGAGAGAGATGAGGAGGGTAGCATGCTGAGAGAGAGGGATGGGGAGGGTAGCATGCTGAGAGAGAGGGTTGGGGAGAAAGAAAGAAAGAAAGAAAGAAAGAAAGAAAGAAAGAAAGAAAGAAAGAAAGAAAGAAAGAAAGAAAGAAAGAAAGAAAGAAAGAAAGAGAGAGAGAGAGAGAGAGAGAGAGAGAGAGAGAGAGAGAGAGAGAGAGAGAGAGAGAGAGAGAGAGAGAGAGAGAGAGAGGGAGGGAGGTGTAGAGAGGTGTAGAGAGGTACAGGGAGAGGGAGGGAGAGGGAGAGTGAGCAGAGAGAGCCAGAGCCAGGCCAGGCATCAGGGTTTCTGGATGGTGTCAGTGAAAATGGTCTGATTGATTAAATCAGCTCTGTGCACTCTGGTAACACATCCATCACACACACACACACAAACACACAACTGTACATTACACACACACACACACACACACACACACCCACACACATTAATCACTCCCATCACTGGGACAAATGGCCGCTTGTCTGGGGGTCAAATCCTAGACTTAGAAAATAAGGTTATTTCATTCCTACATTGTACAGCTGGTTGTTTGAGTGCTCATCACAGGACGTTAGCAGGAAGTCCACAGGTATTGATGAGAAGTACGTTAGCAGGAAGTCCACAGGTATTGATGAGAAGGACGTTAGCAGGAAGTCCACAGGTATTGATGAGAAGGACGCTAGCAGGAAGTCCACAGGTATTGATGAGAAGGACGTTAGCAGGAAGTCCACAGGTATTGATGAGAAGGACGCTAGCAGGAAGTCCACAGGTATTGATGAGAAGGACGTTAGCAGGAAGTTAGCAGGAAGTCCACAGGAAGTCCACATTGATGAGAAGGTGCTCTGTTTAACACCATCGATAAGTTCAACATTTTATGTTGCAGCCTTTAGTTTGAACAATGTTCCTGCATCAATAGCTTCCTTCAGAACTAAAGGTGCCATAGTCTGACTAAAATAAATATAATGGATTTTCTTACATGAAGTTAGATCAATGTTGTCTACAGTCCATTGCCCCCTAACAATTATCTGCCTGCATGGTGCATAGAATAGTGGAAGCAGGAGCTCTGATTGGCTGAGAACTTCCTGACTACCAGGTACTGTTGCTCACCATAGATACGGTGTACCTTTTCTATCCCCTTTTCTCTCCCATAGAAACAATAGTTCGTTTTTCCCCCCTAGGGTTTGGGGTCCTAGTCCCTCCCACCTCACTGTCTACCTGTAAATGATATCATGAATCATTCTGGTGTGTGTCGTCCCCCCCCCCACTTCCTCATTTGAATAGCCACTTCCTGACAGATTGGATGCGATTGGCCGAACACAGCGTTCCACGGGCCTCTCAAAGCAACGCGTAGGAGGAAGGGGCGATAGAATGAGAACGGACAGATTGGTGAAAGTGAGAGCAATGAGTTCCATAAATGTGTTGAAGCAACAGCAGGAGAATATACATTTAATCGCTGCGTGATTCCCCAAATGGCACCCTAAAGTAATGGACTTTAAAGTGAATAGGGTGCCATTTGGGACACATCCCATAGGATTACACCAGCTCAGAGTCAAGCATGGAGAAGTAGTAGGGTATGAACTAGGCAGACAGGAGAATAGAGAGGTGATATATAATGGACATGATACTGTTAGGGAGCTGGACTACAGCTAGGAAGGTATTATAATGGCTGGAGTCCTTCCACTAGAGAACTGGTGCCCTTACACAACCCCTCCACACCTTCACTTATGGTTCTTTGATTATAGACCTCTTATCACACACACACACACACACACACGTACACACACACACATATACACACACATATACACACACACACATACACACACACACACACACACACACACACACATACACACACACACACACACACGTACACACACGTACACACACACACATATACACACACATATACACACACACACATACACACACACACACACACACACACACACACGCACACACACACACACGTACACACACACGTACACACACACACACACACGTACACACACGTACACACACGTACACACACGTACACACACGTACACACACGTACACACACGTACACACACACACACAGACACACACACACACACACACACACACACACACACACACACACACACACACACACACACACACACACACACACACACACACACACACACACACACACACAAACCCATCCACACCCCACAGACATATACACCTGCCCCCACCCTCCATTTCCTCCAAATTGCATCTCAGCTGGGCCCTCTCTCCTGTTTCTACTCCCCTCCCACCAGTCCCACAGCCCCTCCCCCATCTGCTACCCCCTGATAGGCTGATTAATGAGATGAGGAGAAAGTAGGCGGTGTTAATTAAATAAGAGCTGGATTAATGTGTGATTTATGCTAATGACAGCACTATGATCCGCCTCAATGGGGATTTTACACTTCATGACAGAGTCAGCCGGGGAAAGCCACTGTACACACACACACACACACACACACACACGCACACACACACACACACACACACACACACACACACGCACACACGCACACACACACACACAAACACGCCAGACACAGTCCCCTGGTCCCTTAATATGCAACCAGGCAGGTAGATGAAATACTGATTCAGGCTTTATAACTGTGGTAGGTCTGCAGGAGTTCTTTCCTGACAACATGACCTGACCAGGAAAACTCCTGGCCTTACACATGACCTGACCAGAAAAACTCCTGGCCCTACAACATGACCTGACCAGGAAAACTCCTGGCCCTACAACATGACCTGACCAGGAAAACTCCTGCCCCTAAATATGCTCTCTGCTGTAGTCTGTCTAAATACCTCTCTCTCCATCCACCCTCCTCTCTCTCCATCTACCCTTCCTCTCTCTCCATCCACCCTTCCTCTCTCTCCATCCAGCCTTCCTCTCTCTCCACCCACACTTCCTCTCTCTCCATCCACCCTTCCTCTCTCTCCATCCAGCCTTCCTCTCTCTCCATCCACCCTTCCTCTCTCTCCGTCCACTCTTCCTCTCTCTCCATCCACCCTTCTTCTCTCTCCCTCCACCATCCTTTCTCTCCCTCCACCCTTCCTCTCTCACCATCCACCCTCCTCTCTCTCCATCCATCCTCCTCTCTCTCCATCCACCCTTCCTCTCTCTCCATCCACCCTTCCTCTCTCTCCATCCAGCCTTCCTCTCTCTCCATCCACCCTCCTCTCTCTCCCTCCACCCTCCTCACTCTCCCTCCACCCTCCTCTCTCTCCATCCACCCTTCTTCTCTCTCCCTACACCCTCCTCTCTCTCCCTCCACCCTTCCTCACTCTCCCTCCACCCTCCTCTCTCTCTATAGACCATTCCTTCCTCTCCCTCCACCCTCCTCTCTCTCTCTCTCTCTCTCTCTCTCTCTCTCTCAATTAAATAAAATTTAAGGGCTTTATTGGCCCTATATTATACATATATATTTATATGGGAAACATACGCTTAATTTAAAAAATCTGATAATAAATAAAGTGAAAGAAACAAAACAACATTAACAGTAAACATTAGACTCACAAAAGTTTCAAAGGAAGAGAGACATTTCCAATGTCATATTATTATTAGAACGATGTGCAAATAGTTCAAGTACAAAAGGAAAAATTAATCAGCATAAATATGGTTTGTATTTACGATGGTGTTTGATCGTCACTGCTTGACCTTTTCTTGTGGCAACAGGTCACAGATCCTGCTGTTGTGATGGAACACTGTGGTATTTCACCCAGTAGATAAGGAGTTTATCAAAATTGGGTTTGTTTTTTAATTATTTGTGGATCTGTGTAATCTGAGGTAAATATGTGTCTCTAATATGGTCATATACAGTGGGGAGAACAAGTATTTGATACACTGCCGATTTTGCAGGTTTTCCCACTTACAAAGCATGTAGAAGTCTGTAATTTTTATCATAGGTACACTTCAACTGTGAGTGACGGAATCTAAAACAAAAATCCAGAAAATCACATTGTATGATTTTTAAGTAATTAATTTGCATTTTATTGCATGACATAAGTATGTGATACGTCAGAAAAGCAGAACTTAATATTTGGTACAGAAACCTTTGTTTGCAATTACAGAGATCATACGTTTCCTGTAGTTCTTGACCAGGTTTGCACACACTGCAGCAGGGATTTTGGCCCACTCCTCCATACAGATCCTTCAGGTTTCGGGGCTGTCGCTGGGCAATACGGACTTTCAGCTCCCTCCAAAGATGTTCTATTGGGTTCAGGTCTGGAGACTGGCTAGGCCACTCCAGGACCTTGAGATGCTTCTTACGGAGCCACTCCTTAGTTGCCCTGGCTGTGTGTTTCGGGTCGTTGTCATGCTGGAAGACCCAGCCACGACCCATCTTCAATGCTCTTACTGACGGAAGGAGGTTGTTGGCCAAGATCTCGCGATACATGGCCCCATCCATCCTCCCCTCAATACGGTGCAGTCGTCCTGTCCCCTTTGCAGAAAAGCATCCCCAAAGAATGATGTTTCCAACTACATGCTTCACGGTTGGGATGGTGTTCTTGGGGTTGTACTCATCCTTCTTCTTCCTCCAAACACGGCGAGTGGAGTTTAGACCAAAAAGTCTATTTTTGTCTCATCAGACCACATGACCTTCTCCCATTCCTCCTCTGGATCATCCAGATGGTCATTGGAAAACTTCAGACGGGCCTGGACATGCGCTGGCTTGAGCAGGGGGACCTTGCGTGCGCTGCAGGATTTTAATCCATGGCGGCGTAGTGGGTTACTAATGGTTTTCTTTGAGACTGTGGTCTCAGCTCTCTTCAGGTCATTGACCATGTCCTGCCGTGTAGTTCTGGGCTGATCCCTCACCTTCCTCATGATCATTGATGCCCATCGTCAATCGAGGGAGATTGACCGTCATCTTGAACTTCTTCCATTTTCTAATAATTGCGCCAACAGTTGTTGCCTTCTCACCAAGCTGCTTGCCTATTGTCCTGTAGCCCATTCCAGCCTTGTGCAGGTCTACAATTTTATCCCTGATGTCCTTACACAGCTCTCTGGCCTTGGCCATTGTGGAGAGGTTGGAGTCTGTTTGATTGAGTGTGTGGACAGGTGTCTTTTATACAGGTAACGAGTTCAAACAGGTGCAGTTAATACAGGTAATGAGTGGAGAACAGGAGGGCTTCTTAAAGAAAACTAACAGGTCTGTGAGAGCCGGAATTCTTACTGGTTGGTAGGTGATCAAATACTTATGTCATGCAATAAAATGCAAAGTAATTATTTAAAAATCATACAATGTGATTTTCTGCATTTCTTGTTTTAGATTCCATCTCTCACAGTTGAAGTGTATCTATGATAAAAATTACAGACCTCTACATGCTTTGTAAGTAGGAAAACCTGCAAAATTGGCAGTGTATCAAATACTTGTTCTCCCCACTGTATTTGGCAGGAGGTTAGGAAGTGCAGCTCAGTTTCCACCTCATTTTGTGGGCATTGTGTACATAGCCTGTCTTCTCTTGAGAGCCAGGTCTGCCTACGACGGCCTTTCTCAATAGCAAGGCTATGCTCACTGAGTCTGTACATAGTCAAAGCTTTCCTTAGTTTTCGGTCAGTCACAGTGGTCAGGTATTCTGCCACTGTGTATTCTCTGTAGGTGATGGCTTTGTTATGGAAGGTTTGGGAGTCACTTTTATTTATTGGCTCTTTTCTGGATTTTGATAATTAGCGGGTATCGGTCTAATTCTGCTCTGCATGCATTATTTGGTGTTTTACGTTGTACATGGAGGATAATTCACCACTCTCTCTCTCTTTGTCTCTTGCCCTCTGTCTCTTTCTCTCTCTCTCTCGCTCTCTCGCTCTCTCTCTCTCTCTCTCTCTCGCTCTCTCTCGCTCTCTCTCGCTCTCTCTCTCTGGTGATGGATGTTGCTGCCTGTGCACTGACCACTGTGACGGATGGGGTGATTACACTAGCATATCCCCCTCTCCAGAAAAAGAAAGGAAAACATCATCCTTTCTTCTCTACACAAAAGCTTTGTGTGTAATAACACACTATCATCACCTCCACACTATCATCACATACACACTATCATCACCTCCACACTATCATCACATACACACTATCATCACCTCCACACTATCATCACATACACACTATCATCACCTACACACTATCATCACATACACACTATCATCACCTACACACTATCATCACATACACACTATCATCACATACACACTATCATCACATACACACTATCCACACCTACACGCTAACATCACCTACACACTATCATCACCTCCACACTATCATCACATACACACTATCATCACCACACTATCATCACATACACACTATCATCACCTACACACTATCATCACATACACACTATCATCACCTACACGCTATCATCGCCTACACGCTATCATCACCTACACACTATCATCACCTACACACTATCATCACATACACACTATCATCACATACACACTATCATCACCTACACGCTATCATCACATACGCACTATCATCACATACACACTATCATCACCTCCACGCTATCATCACCTACACACTGTCATCACCTACACACTATCATCACATACACACTATCATCACCTCCACGCTATCATCACATACACACTATCATCACATACACACTATCATCACATACACACTATCATCACCTACACGCTATCATCACATACGCACTATCATCACATACACACTATCATCACCTCCACGCTATCATCACCTACACACTGTCATCACCTACACACTATCATCACATACACACTATCATCACCTCCACGCTATCATCACATACACACTATCATCACATACACACTATCATCACATACACACTATCATCACCTCCACACTATCATCACATACACACTATCATCACCTACACACTATCATCACATACACACTATCATCACCTACACACTATCATCACATACACACTATCATCACATACACACTATCATCACATACACACTATCCACACCTACACGCTAACATCACCTACACACTATCATCACCTCCACACTATCATCACATACACACTATCATCACCACACTATCATCACATACACACTATCATCACCTACACACTATCATCACATACACACTATCATCACCTACACGCTATCATCGCCTACACGCTATCATCACCTACACACTATCATCACCTACACACTATCATCACATACACACTATCATCACATACACACTATCATCACCTACACTCTATCATCACATACGCACTATCATCACATACACACTATCATCACCTCCACGCTATCATCACCTACACACTGTCATCACCTACACACTATCATCACATACACACTATCATCACATACACACTATCATCACCTCCACGCTATCATCACATACACACTATCATCACATACACACTATCATCAAATACACACTATCATCACATACACACTATCATCACATACACACTATCATCACCTCCACACTATCATCACATACACACTATCATCACCTACACACTATCATCACATACACACTATCATCACCTACACACTA
Organism: Thymallus thymallus; assembly: GCA_023634145.1. Taxonomy (NCBI): domain Eukaryota; kingdom Metazoa; phylum Chordata; class Actinopteri; order Salmoniformes; family Salmonidae; genus Thymallus; species Thymallus thymallus. Next base: position 6,211,270 of record CM042421.1, read on the forward strand.
TCATCACATACACACTATCATCACATACACACTATCATCACATACACACTATCCACACCTACACGCTAACATCACCTACACACTATCATCACCTCCACACTATCATCACATACACACTATCATCACCACACTATCATCACATACACACTATCATCACATACACACTATCATCACCTCCACGCTATCATCACATACACACTATCATCACCTCCACGCTATCATCACCTCCACGCTATCATCACATACACACTATCATCACCTCCACGCTATCATTGCATACACACTATCATCACTAACACACTATCGTCACCTCCACACTATCATCACATACACGCTATCATCACATACACACTATCATCACATACACACTATCATCACATACACACTATCATCACCTACATGCTATCATCACATACACACTATCATCACTAACACACTATCGTCACCTCCACACTATCATCACATACACGCTATCATCACATACACACTATCATCACATACACACTATCATCACATACACACTATCATCACCTACATGCTATCATTGCATACACACTATCATCACATACACACTATCATCACCTCCACGCTATCATCGCATACACACTATCATCACCTCCACGCTATCATCGCATACACACTATCATCACATACACACTATCATCACAAACACATTATCATCACATACAAATGATCATCACATACACACTATCGTCACATACACACTATCGTCACATACACAGCCTACAGTACAGTACAGCATACAGTACAGTATAGCTTACAGTACAGTACAGTTTAGCCTACAGTACAGCGCTGAATGAAGAGTATGGGACATAATTGTGAGATATGAGTATAATGAGATTCTAGTCCGATGACTTCTGCTAGATGCTAGCTAGGCACACTGTCTGACATGGCATCCCTCATATCTTGATTTACAACATACTCACTGGAGCACAACAACAGTCTGTCATGTTTTCTGTCTCATATACATATCTGAAGGGCAGAGGTCAGGAGGATCCCATATCTTATGCTGATCCTCTGAGAACACATGACAAGTTAACTGAAACTGCCTAGCTAACAGCCAAGAGAGACTGAACAAAGAGAGAGAGAAGAATGAGAGAAGACAGAGAGAATTAGAAAGGCTGAAAAGAAAGGAAACTCAAACATCTTGGTGATCTTGATGCGGTTTTCAGTCTAGAACTAAAATGTCTGAAAGAGAGGATATTTATGTTTTGAAGTCTTAAAGTGAAAAGAGGTAGCCATTTTGGCTTATAACAATGCCACTGTTGACCCAAAATGGCCGTCTGTATTGACGTCCCCAGTCACTGGAGGGTCACAGGAAGACTGATTGGTGTCATAGTGGCAGTCAGCTTCCATTGACATACCATTGATCTGAATGAGGCCATGGCTCCGCTCAACCTAGAAGGCCTCAATCAATCTATATACACTGAGTACATCAAACATTAGGAACACCTTCCTAATATTGAGTTGCCCCCCTATGCGTTCCACAGGCATGCTGGCTCATGTTGACTCCAACGCTTCCCATGGTTGTGCCAAGTTGGCTGGATATCCTATGGGTGGTGAACCATTCTTTATACACATGAAAAACAGTTCTTGACACAAACCAAGGGATCATAGCTTTCACCTGGATTCACCTGGACAGTCTATGTCATGGAAATAGCAGGTGTTCTTAATGTTTTGTGTACTCAGTGTATGCTGCTAAATGGACACTTCTTCAGAGGGAGGAGATGGGACTGTATGGCTCTAAGAAGAACTTGGTGCTGAATGGACACTTCTTCAGAGGGAGTATATGGAACTGTATCGCTCTGAGAAAAACATGGTGCTGAATGGACACTTCTTCAGAGGGAGGAAATGGAACTGTATGGCTCTGAGAAGAACGTGGTGGTGAATGGACACTTCTTCAGAGGGAAGAAGAAGAACATGGTGCTGAATGGACACTTCTTCAGAGGGAGGAGACGGAGCTGTATGGCTCTGAGAAGAGCATGGTGGTGAATGGACACTTCTTCAGAGGGAAGAAGAAGAACATGGTGCTGAATGGACACTTCTTCAGATGGAACTGTATGGCTCTGAGAAGAACATGGTGCTGAATGGACACTTCTTCAGAGGGAGGAGACGGAACTGTTTGGCTCTGAGAAGAACATGGTGCTGAATGGACAACATCACACAAACATCAACTACATCACTCCTGCCCAGACCCACATGCTAACACGCCATCTCCAGCGCCCGCATCACTCTTCGCCTCCCCGTCCTCAAACTGCACCATTTTGTTTCTCTCTGTCACCACACACTTTCAATAATAAAGCATTTTATCTTTACATTGTGTTAACGACGGAGGATTGGATGATTTCACTGGATTTGGCCCTTTGGAACCAGAGGCAGACACTTACACCCATTCCCCACACTGTACTAAATACAAAGTCTACTTGAAGGTAACAGTGCTCACTGTTGCCCCTAGTGGCCGGTTTCCACGTCACCTCCCGTCCTCCTTAGACAAGGATGGACCTCAAATACTTGTATCACGGGTGACCTGCCTGACCAATACCCCTTGATTACATCAATTGTGTGTCTTCAAATCGAGACTTGTGTCTTCAAACGCAAAACGTCTAATGGTCGATACAGAGGTTTTTATCTTTCTTTGACAGATGAATTTGATCAAACGTGAGCATGTACCATACTGTATACTGTCTCCCTCTGTCTCTAGCTCCTCTCACCTCATGTATCATACTGTATACTGTCTCCCTCTGTCCCTAGCTCCTCTCACCTCATGTATCATACTGTAGACTGTCTCCCTCTGTATTAAGCTCCTCTCACTTCATGTATCATACTGTAGACTGTCTCCCTCTGTATTAAGCTCCTCTCACTTCATGTATCATACTGTAGACTGTCTCCCTCTGTATCTAGCTCCTCTCACCTCATGTATCATACTGTAGACTGTCTCCCTCTGTCCCTAGCTCCTCTCACCTCATGTATCATACTGTAGACTGTCTCCCTCTGACCCTAGCTCCTCTCACCTCATGTATCATACTGTAGACTGTCTCCCTCTGACCCTAGCTCCTCTCACCTCATGTATCATACTGTAGACTGTCTCCCTCTGTCCCTAGCTCCTCTCACCTCATGTATCATACTGTAGACTGTCTCCCTCTGTATCAAGCTCCTCTCACCTCATGTATCATACTGTAGACTGTCTCCCTCTGTATCAAGCTCCTCTCACCTCTTTGACCTTTTCATTTGTACAAGGAAGTGTTATCAGTGTCTCTGGAATTGCCACTGGAGAGAAACACGCACTGATATGCAGGAACAGCTTTGTTCTATTGTTGGAGGAACGTTTGGTCAATCAGCTGTATCTGGTTGACATTCTTGACCCGTGGTGTTGAATCTGAGAATCAAATTAAAAAATTGAAATATATTCTCTGGTGGAGCAGGAGATTGATTCAGCTACAAGAGGAGTTTGTCTGAATATATGATAACGTCTTCCTCCCTCTGGGCTGTTGACTCCATTGATTTGCACTGAGAAATGTTGGAGTGTTTTGGACTGTTGGATTTTGTGTGTGTGTGTATGTGTGTGCGTGTGTGAATAAAACAATCAAGCCATGGGTGTCACGGTGAGTGTAGAGGGAACGAGGCGCAGAGCGAGAGGACGATGCAAACATATTTTATTATTATAATATAATACAAACATAACAATAAACGTACTCACGACCGTGGCGTTGTGTTGTGTTGTGTTGTGTTGAACACACATGAACGCTGAAACACAAGCAATGATCCACACACAGGTGGATGTGTGTGGGGCCTAAATACAATCCCCAATCAGAGACAACGCTAGAATAATATTTTTTGCGGTGCCATGCAGACATCAGCTCATCAACACATTGTGAGGACTTGATTGTGTGCCTCTGGTGGGAGTAAGAGGCCTTACCACAACCAAGCCCTCACAATGTTCCTATATATATATATATATATATATATATTCCTATATATCTAAGATTGTGTCCTATTAAATTAACCACAGCTAATTCCCAAATGGATCATTTGCCTTGTAGACAGTCAGATTGTCGCCTTCTTCCCTTAATTGCTTCAAAGGTTATGAAATGTGTTGGGTGGAGAGTCACCTAGTAGTCCGTCCATCTGTCAATGTGGAAATAAGCTGATCCACACGGTGACAGACAGAAGACTTTCTCTCAAAACCCACTCCAGTAAAAGTGTTGCGACAGATGGAACGTGAATAAACTCACTGTCGTGAGCGATACAGAGATAGAAGAGAGAGGCGAGAGGCGCCTGTCCATTTGTGTGTGTGTGTGTGTGTCCGTGCGCATGCATGAACCATGTGTGTGCCTGTAATACCAAATGGTGGTCGCTTTGGCTTTCAAAATGGTGTCATATGTTTACAATAGAACACATCTATCTCTGAGAGGGGGAACAGAATGGGAGGGTGTATTATGAATTCTGGTCTGGTAAAACAGTGAATGACCTTAAACAGCATTGACAACTGGAGCGGTTGAACGCAATCCTTCTTTTTGGGCATTAGGCATTCAGTGATTATTATTATTGCTGCCCATTTATCTCCCAGATGTTCCTGAATTACTCTCTGGCTCTGTTTTCCTCCTCACTCTCCTCCATTCGTCAGCGTACATGGACACACAGGCTTTATTCAAGGTCAGTGGAACGTCATTAGTAAACACAGAAAACAATAATTGTCCAACCCGGCTGCTCTGCGGTACACCACACACAACCGAATTTGAATTAGAGATTCTTCCATTAAAGAAAACCCTCTGTGTTCTACTGGATAGGTACCTGTCCATCCATGATAAGGCAGAGGATGTTAAGCCATAACACTTTTGTTTTTTCACCAATATGTTATGATCAATGATATCAAAGATATCCCTCCTCACTCTCCTCCATTCCTCTTCTCTCTCTCTTTTACCTCATTCTGGCTCCACCTCTCTCTTATTCCCCCTCGTTTTCTCTCTCTTCCTCTCTACCTGTGTTTGTTGATAGATGTATTTGATAGATACCTCCCTCCCTCCCTCCCTGTGTGTTGTGAGTCACAGTGGTCCAGTCACCCCTCTCTCCTAGAGCACCCTCCCTGTGTGTTGTGAGTCACAGTGGTCCAGTCACCCCTCTCTCCTAGAGCACCCTCCCTGTGTGTTGTGAGTCACAGTGGTCCAGTCACCCCTCTCTCCTAGAGCACCCTCCCTGTGTGTTGTGAGTCACAGTGGTCCAGTCACCCCTCTCTCCTAGAGCACCCTCCCTGTGTGTTGTGAGTCACAGTGGTCCAGTCACCCCTCTCTCCTAGAGCACCCTCCCTGTGTGTTGTGACTGAGAGCCTTTGTTTTTTGAACCGCCCCTCTCTGAGAGCGAGCCCTGCAGGTTGAGTTATGGCCTGTGTGAGTTTGGTCCCTGAACAAACACCCCATGGCAGCTTGGCATTGGTCTATTTATTTTCCCATTAGGGGACGGACAACTGTCAACTGGAATGGCCTTACATGCTGCTGGTGCTGGCCTGTGGTAGCCTGTACAGCGCGCACACACACACACACACACACACACACACACACACACACACACACACACACACACACACACACACATAACACAAACTCAACCCTGCACCTTAGAGACTGCTGCCCTATGCACATAGACATTGAACACTGGTCACTTTAATAATGTTTACATACTGTTTTACCCATTTCATATGTATATACTGTATTCTAGTCAAGGCCATCCTGTTTAAATATTGCTGTAGATATACTATTGTCAGGCTCTGGCCATAGAGAAACCTATTGCTTCTCTATGTATCCATGGTCAGAGTGTGACTGGTCTATCATTTCTGGGTCTGGTGGTGGTTTGTGTGGGATCCCTAATTAGAGGCAGCTGCAGTGCATTGTCTCTAATTAGGGATCCTACATATGTGTGTATGTTTCCACACCGGGGCTGTGGGTCGTTGTATATATGTGTATTTCTAAAGTCACCGGTCAAGTAAGTGTGCTACGTTTTGTTTGTAAAAACACGTTTCATTTTGTTACGTTACGTTTGTAGATCGTGTTTGTTGGTTTGTTTAGTTCGTACTGATTATTTATAATTCAATAAATAATGTCGAACTATGATTGCGCTGCGCCTTGTTCTCTCACCATCCCGACGCGTGACAACTATTCTATCCTACATATTCTTCAGATATACTAAACATTCTATCCACATCCTGTCCATATTGTCTATACATTCCATCACATATATATATATATATATATATACTGTTATAGTGAGTTTATACATATTGCTTGACATTGCTCATCCTAATTGCTCATCCTAATATTTATATATTTCTTAATTCAATTTTTTTACTTTTAGATTTGTGTGTATTGTTGTGAATTGTTAGATATTACTGCACTGTTGGAGCTAGGAATACAAGCATTTCACTACACCAGCAATATTATCTGCTATACATGGGTATGCGACCAACACAATTGTATTTGTTTCCATATCATTTGAACCTCACCACCCCACGTACAAAACCACACGTTTATTATGGGTTACAACCTAAAGACCTGAGTGGTGTTTTACAACAGTATTAATAACAGACATCCTCTCTCTTCCTTCAGTGATTAGAATGTAGACACAGAGACGTATAAATATTATCTCTATATATTCTGAACATCGTTATGGGGTTAGGAAGATCTGATGTAGATCCAGCAACAATATAATATATGATGACGTCGCCACCTAGTGGCTGAGAAATCCACACACCACTGTATGTGGTGTATTATTTATCTTCAGTACGAAGATAAATAAACCATGGCAGTTGGTAGTAATGGGCTCCATGGTGGAAGATACAGGATTATAATAATGAACAGATTACACATAATTTGGAGATAAAAAAAAAAACATATTGTCATTATATTATTATAATACCAGTCAAGATTCTTGATATACCAATGAGTCCATAAAGTACATTGCAACGCACCTTCACAGCAAACTTTACTGCAGTGGAGCTATAGACGTTCTGGAACCTCTATGAATGAGGCAGCACAGTGGAGCTATAGATGTTCTGGAACCTCTATGAATGAGGCAGCACAGTGGAGCTATAGATGTTCTGGAACCTCTATGAATGAGGCAGCACAGTGGAGCTATAGATGTTCTGGAACCTCTATGAATGAGGCAGCACAGTGGAGCTATAGATGTTCTGGAACCTCTATGAATGAGGCAGCACAGTGGAGCTATAGATGTTCTGGAACCTCTATGAATGAGGCAGTACAGTGGAGCTATAGATGTTCTGGAACCTCTATGAATGAGGCAGCACAGTGGAGCTATAGATGTTCTGGAACCTCTATGAATGAGGCAGTACAGTGGAGCTATAGATGTTCTGGAACCTCTATGAATGAGGCAGCACAGTGGAGCTATAGATGTTCTGGAACCTCTATGAATGAGGCAGCACAGTGGAGCTATAGATGTTCTGGAACCTCTATGAATGAGGCAGTACAGTGGAGCTATAGATGTTCTGGAACCTCTATAAATGAGGCAGCACAGCGGAGCTATAGATGTTCTGGAAACGTTATCAGACTATTCAAGTGCTGACTTAAGGGCCTTATGTGCCCTGGTCAAAAGTAGTGCACTATAGAGGGAATAGGGTGGCATTTAGTATTTATTAGGATCCCCAATTAGCTGTTGCCAAGGCAATGGCTACTCTTCCTGGAGTCCAAACAAGAAACAAAACAACAAATAAAAATATACATAAATATACACTACTGTTCAAAAGTTTGGGGTCACTTAGAAATGTCCTTGTTTCGAAAGAAAAGCTAATTTTTTTGTCCATTAAAATAACGTCAAATTACAGTGTAGACATTGTTAATGTTGTAAATGACTATTGTAGCTGGAAATGGCAGATTTTTTATGGAATATCTACATAGGCGTACAAAGGCCCATTATTAGCGACCATCACTCCTGTGTTCCAATGGCACGTTGTGTTAGCTAATCCAAGTTTATCATTTTAAAAGGCTAATTGATCATTAGAAAACCCTTTTGCAGTTATATTAGCACAGCTGAAAACTGTTGTGCTGATTAAAGAAGCAATAAAACTGGCCTTCTTTAGACTAGTTGAGTATCTGGAGCATCAGCATTTGTGGGTTCGATTACAGGCTCAAAATAACCAGAAACAAAGAACTTTCTTCTGAAACTCGTTAGTCTGTTCTTGTTCAGAGAAATGAAGGCTATTCCATGCGAGAAATTGCCAAGAAACTGAAGATCTCGTACAACGCTGTGTACTACTCCCTTCACAGAACAGTGCAAACTGGCTCTAACCAGACTAGAAAGAGGAGTGGGAGGCCCCGGTGCAAGAGGACAAGTACATTAGAGTGTCTAGTTTGAGAAACAGACGCCTCACAAGTCCTTAACTGGCAGCTTCATTAAATAGTACCCGCAAAACACCAGTCTCAACGTCAACAGTGAAGAGGCGACTCCGGGATGCTGGCCTTCTAGGCAGAGTTGCAAAGGAAAAGCCATATCTTCCTCTGTCCAGTGTATGTGTTCTTTTGCCCATCTTAATCTTTTATTTTTATTGGCCAGTCTGAGATATGGCTTTTTCTTTGCAACTCTGCCTAGAAGGCCAGCATCCCGGAGTCGCCTCTTCACTGTTGACAGTGTCTGTGCGTTTCTTCACCGTTTTTTTTATATGGTTTTATTGCTAGTTGAGTTACTTGGGGTGGCAGAGAGTTCCATGTAGTCAGGGTTCTATTTAATACTGTGTGTTTCCCAGCCTCTGTTCTGGACCTGGGGACTGTGGTTGCATGTCTTGTGTTGTACCGATGAGTGTCCGAACTGTGTGCCAACTGGTTGAACAGACAGTTTGGTACGTTCAGCACATCAACACCTCACATAAAGATCAACAGTGATGCAGTCAATCTCTCCTCAGTTTTGAGCCAGGAGAGATTGACATGCATGCTACTGACATTCACCCTCTGTGTACATCTAAGTGCAATACGTGCTGCTCTGTTCTGGACCAACTGTAATTGACCTATGACCTTCTACTGGGCAGTAGTCCAGGTGCGACAAAATTAGGGCATGTAGGACCTGTCTGGTTGACTGAGATGTCAAGAAAGCAGAGCAACACCTTATCATGGACAGACCTCTTCCCATTTTACCAACCATTGAGGTTATATGTTTTAACCATGACAGCTTGCTATCTAGGGTTACACCCAGGAGTTTAGTCTCCTCAACTTGCTCAATATCCACATTATTCAATAATAGATCCAGATGAGGTTTAGGGTTGAGCGAGTGATTCGTTTAATTTTTTTTATTGCTAGTTACCCATTCTAAAACTGACTGGAGCTCTATGTTAAGGGTGTCAGTTATTTATTTTACTGTTGCAGTCGTCAGCGTACATGGACACACAGGCTTTATTCAAGGTCAGTGGAACGTCATTAGTAAACACAGAAAACAATAATTGTCCAACACGGCTGCTCTGCGGTACACCACACTTAACCGAATTTGAATTAGAGATTCTTCCATTAAAGAAAACCCTCTGTGTTCTACTGGATAGGTACATGTCCATCCATGATAAGGCAGAGGATGTTAAGCCATAACACTTTAGTTTTTTCATCAATATGTTATGATCAATGATATCAAAGGCTGCACTGAAGTCTAACAAAACAACTCTCACAAATGTCTTATTATCAGTTTCCTTCAGCCAATCATCAGTCATCATATGTATATACTGTATTCTATACTATTCTACAGTATCTTAGTCACTTAATAATGTTTACATATCTTGAATTACTCATCTCATATGTATATTCTGTATTCTATACTATTCTACGGTATCTTAATCACTTTAATAATGTTTACATATCTTGCATTACTCATCTCATATGTATATACTGTATTCTATACTATTCTACTGTATCTTAGTCCATGCCACTAGTCCTTATGTATATAGGCCTAATTCATTCCTTACTTAGATTTGTGTGTATTGACAATATGTTGTGTAATTGTTAGATATTACTGTTAGATATTACTGCACTGTTGGAGCTAGAAGCACAAGCATTTCGCTACACCCGCAATAACATCCGCTAAACACGTGTATGTGACCAATAAAATGTGATTTGATTTGTGTCAGTGCTGAGCATGTTGAGTGCCTTTCCCTATAAGCATGCTGAAAGTCTGATGCTAATTTGTTTTCTGTAAAATAACATTGTAATTGGTCTAACACCATTTTTTCCAAATATTTGCTAACAGGCTGATTAGTCTGCTGTTTTAACCATTAAAGGGTGCTTTGCTATTTTGGGGCAACGAAAGGACCTTTGCCTCCCTCCAAGCCTGAGGGCACACTCCGTCTTCCAGGCTTAGATTGAAGGTGTGTCAAATAGGAGTCGCAATGTATTCCGCTACCAACCTCAGTAATTTATCATCCAGGTTGTCGGTTCCAGGTGGTTTGTCCTTATTTATAGATAACAATAGTTTGTTCACCTCTTCCGCGTTAACTTCTAAGAATTCTAAGCTACAGTGTTTGTCTTTCATTATTTGGTCCGTTAAGCATGAATACAAAGGCTCATCATTTGTTGTTTGCATGTCATACCTAAGTTTGCTAATCATGTCAACAAAAAGTAATTCAAGTGGTTGGCAATATCAAAAGGTTTTGTTATGAATGAGCCATTATCCTCAATGAAGGGTGGAGCTGAGTTAGCTTTTCTGCCTAGGATTTGATTTAAGGTTCTCCAGAGCTTTTTACTATCATTTTTTTATATCACGTATTTTTCTTCCACAGTATAGTTTCTTCTTCTTTTTGTTTAGTATACTTACGCATTTTCTCATTTTACTGTATGTTTGCCAATCTTCTGTGTTGCCAGACTTATTATATACATTTAGACGCAGCCAATGTTTTTATGAGATTAGAGAGGAAGCCTATAAAAATCTCTAGAGACTCATGAAAGCAACGCAGAGACTTAAAGGCGACTTCATAAAAAACTGCATGACCTTTGATCACATGATTTTGGTTCATGCGGTCGACATGTAGTCGCAAGGCGTACAATGTAACCATAATGCAACACGCTTTCAAAGTCTGACTTGACATAAGTGATCCGCTCGAACGCGCCCATTGTCTTGCCTAAGTGGACAGCAACCCCATAATCTATGACTGCATTACCATGGCTTTACTTAATGCATTTGACCACGTGAGGTACAGTCGACTTTATCGGCTATGCTTAGCCGAATGGTAACATATGAAGAGGATTTACAGTAAGATACTACTGTATTGATTTGTACAGTAAATGAACATGAACTACTACTGTAATAGAACGAGAGACATAACGACTAGATAAATGTGTTTTTTTGCGATCAGTCACAGACCCCAGGGTGTATCCCAAATGACCCCCGAGGGGCCCCAGTGTTGAGGATCAGCATGGCAGATGGGTTGTTGCCTACCCTTACCACCTGGGGGCGGCCCGTCAGGAAGTCCAGGATCCAGTTGCAGAGGGAGGTGTTCAGTCCCAGGGTCCTTAGCTTAGTGATGAGCTTTGAGAGCACTGTGGTGTTTAACGCTGAGCTGTAGTTAATGAACAGCATTCTCACGTAGGTGTTCCTTTTGTCCAGGTGGGAAAGGGCAGTGTGGAGTGCAATAGAGATTGCGTCATCTGTGGATCTGTTGGGGTGGTGTGCAAATTGGAGTGGTTCTAGGGTTTCCGGCATGATGGTGTTGATGTGGTTTGAATATTTGCCTACGTGTCTAGCTCATTTGCATGACTACTACTGTACTACATTCTCTTCTTCTGCTTTCAGGGGAGCAGTAGTAATAGCAGGTCTCCCTCTGGGGCAGGGTGTGGTGGAGGTGCCCCACCCTGAGCACTTCCTCCCTGGGGTTAAAATGACCCTGCTCTGCCTCTGTGGATCCAGGACTGCAGGAGGAAAAGCTCAAACCACAAGGTCTGCTATAAGTCTGAGGGGGAAATGACATTGTAGAATCTGAGCAGATCCACTAGACTAGTAGCTGCTGAAGAAAACGTGGCAACGCCCAACATTCTGGTTGGAATCTGTGGTGTTAACTCCTAGGAGCTATAGCTCTTTCTGAGAGTTTGGAAATATACATCCTTTGAGGGGTTGAAGGCCTATTGCAGTATGCATGGTGTGTTGATATTGAACAGGGTTATACTGGATAGATAGGATACAATTCAGATATTAGAATGAGATAGTTATTGTTGTGACATATTTGTTGAAAGACAATTATTAATCTGTTCAGTAGTAACAATTTGTGCAACACCCTATGGGACTCCCAATCAGAGCCGGATTGTGATACCGCCTGGAATCGAACCTGGGTCTGTAGTGACGCATCTAGCACTGAGATGCAGTGCCTTAGACCGCTGAGCCACTCCACAATAATGGATTCGATTTGTATAACAGTGTAACAATCTGTTAAATTTTCCTCCTCATCACAACCAAACATTGCATCATAGTGAAAACTAATAATAATTATAATAATAATAATAATAATAATAATAATAATAACATAATAATAGTAATCAACATTGGAACGTATCATCTATGTGCGCTTTACTGCTCCATCGTCACATGACACAGTTCTTCTGCGTGATGACATCACAGCTAGAGGCAGGTCAAGTTACTGTAGTTCGGTTTTTTCTTCCCTGTTCTTACCCTTCAATCATCCACCGGCCCGGGCAACCCAAAGTAAAGCAGACAGGCATAATGTCCCATCAAACGGGCATACAAGGTAAATACGCACATTTTGCTTATTGTCACCAGCTGTTAAAACCACAGCGGAATAGACGATGCGATCGTCGTCCATGACAGGTTTGATTTAAAAGGATTAAAGCCATAGAAAAAACATGTTGTATGTGTGTCGTAATGCATCATCGTCGAGAATAAGCAGTGATTTCTGCACTGTTAAGGTTGCTTCGGTCTTCACGGTGCACTGGGCGAATGAGAAGAATCTATGACAAGTGTATTCAGCGATGCGTTGTACTAATATGGTCGTGCTGCTGCGATTCAAATGAGATTGTTACGCCGCATAAACACTAGCAGTTTGTCATCAAGCTCTCTGCTGTTGCTGCAGCAGACTATCTGGTCTGTAGCGTTAGTTTCGAAGGTATTTTACAAAGGGAACAAGCCGCCCATTCATCAAATGCTTAAAATTAATCTGCGTGAAATTTATGGCCAACATTACTTTTGCCCCTTTGATGTTTGTTTGTTGTTGGAATGAGAACGTTTGATGCAACTGTGTCGATGTTTATGTAACAACTGGCTGCCTAGTAACATTTGGGTCACCTATTTTGGCCAGTAGGCTATCAGACCTATCTTTATTTATCATGGCACGGCAACGGGTAATACAATTACATTGATTGGCCTGTAGAAGTCAGGCATGCTTTTGGTTTTGCCCTTATACATCTTGAATACCTGACGTTCATTCTCCGTCTCTATACTATAGTCAATGAACAAGAGAGATCAGCTGCCTGTGCTAATCTTTTCTTGAAACAATATTTCAACTAACCCAGTATATTCTACACTTGACTGTTAAGTAATAGGCTATTCCCCATGCTTGTGTTCCCTGGCCCTTGTTTTCCCTGTTGAATAGCCAACGTCTCTCTTGAGCCAAAGTGTGTATAAAGAAGTGAACACTTGGCTTGCTTTGACTTCACAGCTGCGGAGGAAGTGAAAGACATCTTTGCTAAGGCGAGGAACGGAGCATATCGCCTGCTGAAGGTCGTCATTGAGATGGGTGAGTATGTAGCCTGTCTAGACTACAGCTGATCAACTCAATCACACCTATTGATCAGAGATGAGCCCTACCCATCACTGTATGCAACATGATCAATAGGTAAATAGATTAGTTCAGTAGTTTGTTGATTGGTTACAACTGATTATATTTACTGTGATGTTAAAGACATATACTGTGATCTGAAAAGTTGACTGTATTGTACTGTATTGTACCGCATTGTATTGGTTATTACACTTCATGTCATTTGTATGATACGTGTGGTTGGTTGCCTTTACTGCGCTGCAATCTCATAAACAGTATATCTTACCTGAAAAGACAAAACAGAATTTGTCAGTTGATGTTTACCTGTTCCCATAGTTACATATTGTATATCACTGTAATTAATCCACCATATCCCTCCCTGTTGTTATTCCAGAGACACTGGTGCTGGGAGGCACCAAGCATGCATCTAAGAAGTGGGACCAGGAGTATGATGCCTATGTGCTGCCTCTCCTACAGGATGACATGCCCTCCTACCTCCTGTACAGGCTGGACTCTACTAACAACCAGGGATATGAGTGGATCTTCCTGGCCTGGTCACCTGACCGCTCACCTGTATGTTCATATGTTTCTCTGTTTCATTCTGACTTTATTTATTTGTCAATATGTTGGTTGGGAGCAATTTCTTCTTCTTCTTCTTCTTCTTCTCTGGAATGCCATAGACATGACCGTTTTTACATCACTATAGCAACTGTTTCACCTTGTAAACACAACTGTCATGGCGTCAATTAGGGCATTCAAAAGTCTCTCTATTTGTTCCATAGTCCCTCTGTGAAACAGCACTCTAATAAGCCAGAATGCTGTATATAATAAGACTGCCCTCTAGAGAACTAACAACCCACAGTCTAGTCCACACTGCAGGTAGAACCAACAGGGAGAATGTAACAGACCACACACAGTGCTGCTTCAAACACACATATGGTCTGTGGTTGGCTAACAATAGAGTGAGAACCCTTACCACTGGGTGAGATAACTCTTTACTTTAAACAGGTTTTTAGATGAGGGAAAATCTTTTTATGGTTCATATCATTATGTCAAAAGCTGAACATTGAACATTGTGTTTATTTATGCTTAGCTTAGACCCACACTTTGAAGAGACGGTTGAGCAAAGCAAAAAAAAAAAGGTGTGCTTATTGTTGTGCTAAACAAGCATATTTGCAATTCTAATGTTAGCTAGAAGGAAGCATGAAACATGGCTTCCATCCCAAACCTCAATGAAACAGCGAAAATGGTCAATGTTTCTGAGATGTCTTTATGAAATAGCATTCAGTTCTGGTTTAGATTGCGGTGTACAGTCATATTTAACAGTTCGAAGAATACTCAAACATGAATTTCTCCCACTTCTATAGGTTAGACAGAAGATGTTATATGCTGCTACAAGAGCTACACTGAAGAAGGAGTTTGGGGGTGGACACATTAAAGATGAAGTATTTGGCACAGTGGAGGTATGTTGAAGAATCTTAAGAACCTCATCATTATTTTATGGCTTACTGGTCTAAGTGGGCTTGCCAAACCAGGGCCTGTATACAAAACGGATCCTATATAAGCACTCGTACTCTAAATACTCACCCTGAGCTCCAGTCCACCCCTCTCACGGTCCTCTCTCTCCCCAGGATGATGTGTCTCTGAGCGGGTACAGGAAGTACCTGATAGCACAGGCTGCTCCACAACCACTGACCGCTGCTGAGGAAGAGCTGAGGCAGATCAAACTGAGTGAGGTAGAGAGACGCAGACACACACACACACCACACACACACATACAAAAAGACACACATACAAAAAGACACACATAGACATACACACACACACACACACACACATACAAACAGACACACACATACAAACAGATACAGACATACACACACACACACACACACACACACACATACAAACAGATACACACACATAGACATACACACATACAAACAGACACACACACACACACATACACATATACACACACACAGACACACACATACACATGCAAACACATAACTAAAAGGGTGTCCCCATAGGATAACACTTTGAAGAACCCTTTTTGGTTCCAGGTAAAACCCTTTTCGGTTCAATGTCAAACCCTTACCAAAGAGGGTTCTTCGTGGAGCCCAAAAGGGTTCTACCTGAAACCAAAAAGTGTTCTACCTGGAGCCAAAAAGGGTTCCCCTATGAGGATAGCCGAAGAACCCTTTTGGAGTGTACACACACACACACACACACACACACACACAGAAATTAATTTACATAACAAACCCAAGGACTTTGCCGCTGACATGTTTGGAAATGTTTTAAAAGATGGAGTCAAATCTATTAGCCTTCAATGGAGAGGCAGAGAGCAATTTACAGCAGGCAATCAATAACAGATCAATGAAATTAATAGATTTTCGCACACTGGACTAAACAGCCTGACCTCTTCCCCAGATTCCCTTGGCTTCCAGCATTCATAATAATACTATGAGGCACTTCTCTATTTACATCAGTGTGATGATGTCACACACACACACACACACACACACAGACAGAAAACAATTCAAAATCATATTTTCCCTAACCTAAACTCTAACCTGAACCCTAACCCTAATTGTAGCTCTAAACCTGACCCCTAAGGTTAAATAGCCTTTGTCCTCATGGGGACGTGGGAAATGTCCCCACGAGGGACAACGTTCCTCTGTTTTACTATCCTTGTGGGGACTAATGGGGATTTCTAGGATAGAGCACACACACACACACATACACACACTCTCCCTGAGAGATGGACTAACAGTATCAGCAGGTTGTCATGGGGAAACTAGACCAGATACTGCTCCAAATGTTGAAACCCCTTAACTCCTGTCTACCAGTCCATTCAGTTTATATCTTCATCTCTCTGTACACATCAGATTTCACACTTCATACTAAAATGTTTATCGTTACCAAGTAAACATTCACACTGTAAAGCATAGTAAAAGGTTTATCGTTACCAAGTAAACATTCACACTGTAAAGCATAGTAAAAGGTTTATCGTTACCAAGTAAACATTCACACTGTAAAGCATAGTAAAAGGTTTATCGTTACCAAGTAAACATTCACACTGTAGAGCATAGTAAAAGGTTTATCCTTACCAAGTAAACATTCACACTGTAGAGCATAGTAAAAGGTTTATCGTTACCAAGTAAACATTCACACTGTAGAGCATAGTAAAAGGTTTATCGTTACCAAGTAAACATTCACACTGTAAAGCATAGTAAAAGGTTTATCGTTACCAAGTAAACATTCACACTGTAAAGCATAGTAAAAGGTTTATCGTTACCAAGTAAACATTCACACTGTAAAGCATAGTAAAAGGTTTATCGTTACCAAGTAAACATTCACACTGTAAAGCATAGTAAAAGGTTTATCGTTACCAAGTAAACATTCACACTGTAAAGCATAGTAAAAGGTTTATCGTTACCAAGTAAACATTCACACTGTAGAGCATAGTAAAAGGTTTATCGTTACCAAGTAAACATTCACGCTGTAAAGCATAGTAAAAGGTTTATCGTTACCAAGTAAACATTCACACTGTAAAGCATAGTAAAAGGTTTATCGTTACCAAGTAAACATTCACACTGTAAAGCATAGTAAAAGGTTTATCGTTACCAAGTAAACATTCACACTGTAAAGCATAGTAAAAGGTTTATCGTTACCAAGTAAACATTCACACTGTAGAGCATAGTAAAAGGTTTATCGTTACCAAGTAAACATTCACACTGTAGAGCATAGTAAAAGGTTTATCGTTACCAAGTAAACATTCACACTGTAGAGCATAGTAAAAGGTTTATCGTTACCAAGTAAACATTCACACTGTAGAGCATAGTAAAAGGTTTATCGTTACCAAGTAAACATTCACACTGTAGAGCATAGTAAAAGGTTTATCGTTACCAAGTAAACATTCACACTGTAAAGCATAGTAAAAGGTTTATCGTTACCAAGTAAACATTCACACTGTAAAGCATAGTAAAAGGTTTATCGTTACCAAGTAAACATTCACACTGTAAAGCATAGTAAAAGGTTTATCGTTACCAAGTAAACATTCACACTGTAAAGCATAGTAAAAGGTTTATCGTTACCAAGTAAACATTCACACTGTAGAGCATAGTAAAAGGTTTATCGTTACCAAGTAAACATTCACGCTGTAAAGCATAGTAAAAGGTTTATCGTTACCAAGTAAACATTCACACTGTAAAGCATAGTAAAAGGTTTATCGTTACCAAGTAAACATTCACACTGTAAAGCATAGTAAAAGGTTTATCGTTACCAAGTAAACATTCACACTCTTAAAAGAGTTCCTTAAAGAGTTCTTCAGCTGTCTGTATAGAAGAACCCTTTGAAGAAAAGTGTGTGATTCCAGGTAGAACCCTTTTAGTTCCCGTTAGAATCCTTTTGGTTCCAGGTAGAACTCTTTTGGGTTCTATGTAAAAACCTTTTCACAGAGGATTCTACCTGGAACCAAAAAGGGTTCTCCTGTGGGGACAGCCCAATAACCCTTTTTGAACACTTTGTTTTCTAAGAGTGTAGCTAGCTATATCAATATAATTTAGCTAGCTATATCAATATAATTTAGCTAGCTATATCAATAGAATGTAGCTACCTATATCAATAGAATGTAGCTACCTATATCAATAGAATGTAGCTACCTATATCAATAGAATGTAGCTACATATATCAATAGAATGTAGCTACCTATATCAATAGAATGTAGCTACCTATATCAATAGAATGTAGCTACCTATATCAATAGAGTGTAGCTATCTATATCAATAGAATGTAGCTACCTATATCAATAGAATGTAGCTACCTATATCAATAGAATGTAGCTACCTATATCAATAGAATGTAGCTACCTATATCAATAGAATGTAGCTACCTATATCAATAGAGTGTAGCTATCTATATCAATAGAGTGTAGCTATCTATATCAATAGAGTGTAGCTATCTATATCAATAGAATGTAGCTACATATATCAATAGAATGTAGCTACATATATCAATAGAATGTAGCTACATATATCAATAGAGTGTAGCTATCTATATCAATATAATGTAGATACCTATATAAATATAATGTAGATACCTATATCAATAGAGTGTAGGTACCTACAGTCGTATGCAAAAGTTTGGGCACCCCTCTGAGGCTGCATAATAATTTACTCTGTCGTCCCAGAAAATGATCACAGTGGCATGCCATTCATTTTCTAATAAAAGCTGAGTACTGGGGTATTGTCCAGACAAAGATCTTTAGTGTAGCAATATTAAGTTGTATGAAATTAAATCAGATGTGAAAAATAGGCTATGCAAAAATTTGCCCACCCTTGTCATTCTGTTGATTTGAATACCTGTAACTACTTAGCACTGATTAATTGGAACACACAATTGGTTTGGTGAGCTCATTAAGCCTTGAACTTCATAGACAAGTGCATCCAATCATGAGAAAAGGTATTTAAGGTGGCCAATTGCAAGTTGTTGTTCTCTTTGACTCTCCTCTGAAGAGTGGCAACATGGGGGGCTCAAAACAACTCTCAAATGACCTGAAAACAAAGATTGTTCAACATTATGGTTTAGGGGAAGGCTACAAAAAGCTATCGCAGAGATGTCAGTGTCCACTGTGAGGAACATAGTGAGGAAATGGAAGGCCAAGTAAAATATCGGAGAGGCAAAGGCGAAGGATGGTGAGAACGGTCAAAAACAGCCCACAGACCACCTCCAAAGACCTACAACATCATCTTGCTGCATCTTGGTGTCACTGTGCATCGTTCAACAGTTCAGCGCACTTTGCACAATCAGAAGCTGTACGGGAGAGTGATGCGGAAGAAGCCTTTTCTGCACACACGCCACAAACGCACATTTGGACAAGCCAGCTTCATTTTGGAATAAGGTGCTGTGGACTGATGAATCAAAGGTTGAGTTATTTGGTCATAACAAGGGGCGTTATGCATGGCGGCAAAAGAACACAGCGTTCCAAGAAAAATACTTGCTACCCACAGTAAAATTTGGTGGGGGTTCCATCATGCTGTGGGGCTGTGTGGCCAGTGCCGGTACTGGGAATCTTGTTAAAGTTGAGGGTCGCATGGATTCCACTCAATATCAGCAGATTCTTGGGAATAATGTTGAAGAATCAGTCACAAAGTTGAAGTTACGCCGGGGCTGGATATTTCAACAAGACAACGACCCAAAACACTGCTCAAAATCTACCTGGGCATTTATGCAGAGGAACAAGTACAATGTTCTGGAATGGCCATCCCAGTCCCCAGACCTGAATATCATTGAGAATCTGTGGAATGATTTGAAGCGGGCTGTCCGTGCTCGTCAACCATCAAACCTAACTGAACTGGAGATGTTTTGTAAGGAGGAATGGTCCAAAATACCTTCATTCAGAATCCAGACACTCATTAGAGGCTATAGGAAGCGTCTAGAGGCTGTTATTTTAGCAAAAGGAGGCTCTACTAAATATTGATGTGATTTTTCTGTTGGGGTGCCCAAATGTATGCACCTGTCTAATTTCGTTTTGATATATATTGTACATTTTCTGTTAATCCAATAAACCTAATTTCACTACTGAAATATTACTGTGTCCATCAGTTATTTGATAGATCAAAATGAAATTGCTGATCCAAACACCCAATTATTTATAAATGGAAATCATGGAAATTGTCAGGGGTGCCCAAACTTTTGCATACGACTGTACATCAATAGAATGTAGCTACCTATATCAATAGAGTGTAGGTACCTATATCAATAGAATGTAGCTACCTATATCAATATAATGTAGCTACCTATATCAATAGAGTGTAGCTACCTATATCAATAGAATGTAGATACCTATATCAATAGAATGTAGATACCTATATCAATAGAATGTAGCTATCTATATCAAAAGACTCATATCTGTAGACTATATTGTTTGTTGTGTATGCACCGTTATGTTATGACTCCATAAAAGGACAGAGTCATTCTTCAGCTGCCCTATAGGCCTGTTTCATAGAGCCACCCTCACAAATACAGTAGCCTACAACCAACTGGGAAGCTTGGTTTATATAGAGACCCCCGACCCCCTTCCCAATCACCAGCTCTATGGGCAAGATGATTATCCACTAATCTACATGCGAGTAAAGAGGCTTTCAGATATGTATTATTCATTTGCTGAGCGACCTACTGCTTGTAATAAGTAGATGGATGGAAAAACATCAGCCCAATCCTTTAGGTACAAGAGATAAACAGGTCATGTTTTGAGGGCTGTACAAACGCATGAAAGGGCATTATAGACCTATTACATACTGATGTTATTACATTATTATTATTATCGTTATTATATGATTATCATTATTATTATCATCATTATATTATTATTATTATCATTATATTATTATTATTGTACATTATTCAGAACAGTTTATTTATCGCATTCTGTAAATGTTATATTTAGTTACATGTATGTCTTTAAATGTTGTCTCAAGCTTTATCAATGCCTTTTTTTATAAAGTTAAATTATATTTTTTGTGCCTTTCCATAATGTATCTTTCTGTTTATCTTTTGCTAATTATTGGTGACACAAATGCAAAATTGGGGTAAGGATAGACTTCCTGTTGTAGTAGGGTTCAGAGTCTAGACTAGCCTGGGCCCTTCTTAAATCACAGCCTGGTGACCAAGGTTGTGGTTGTCTTAGAGTGTGTGAGACACCTAATGACTGTTTGTGTGGTTGTGTTAGTTTAGATTCAGACCAGTCGTCTGGGCCTAGGCCCTTCTCAGAAAAAAAGCCTGGTGATTTAGTTAAAATAACACAGTGTGCGTGTGTCCGTCCAGGTACAGACAGACATCAGTGTGGACACTAAACAGCAGACGCTGACGGGTGTGGCCTTCCCTATGCAGCGAGACGCCATACAGGCTCTGGAACAGTTCAGAGAGAAGAGGATCAACTACCTACAGCTGGTGAGTATACTATATCATATTATAGTATAATATAGTATAGTACGTCATAGTATAGAATAATATAGTGTAGTACATTATAGTATAGTATATACTAATATAGGATAGTACATCATAGTCAAGAATAGTATAGTATATCATAGTATAGAATAATATAGTACAGGTCTCCATAGTGGCGCAGCAGTCTTAAGGCACTGCATCTCAGTGCTAGAGGTTCACTACAGACCCGGGTTCGATCCCAGGCTGTATCACAACTGGCTGTGATCGGGTGTCCCATAGGGTGGCGCACATTTGGCCCAGTATCGTCCGGGTTAGGGTAGGGTTTGGCCGGGGGGGGGGCTTTACTTGGCTCATCGCGCTTTAACAACTCCTCGTGGCGGGCCGGGCGCCTGCAGGCTGACCTCGGTCGTCAGTTGAACTGTGTTTCTAGTATAGTATAGTATAATAGTATAGAATAATATAGTATAGTACATCAAAGTATATAATAATATAGTATAATACATCATAGTATAGAACAATAAAGTGTAGAATATTATCTAGTATAGTATAATAGTATAGAATAATATAGTATAGAATAGTATAATATAGATTAATATAGTACAGAATAATATAGTATTATTCTGTACTGTATTATTATTTATATATATATATATATATATATATATATATATATATATATATATATATATATTATATAATAATACAGTACAGAATAATATAGTATAGAATAACAATGCCATATAATTGCCAGAGAACACTACAATGCGATGGCTAAAACACAAACTAACTGGCACCATGTTTCATGAAACTTGATACTCTTATTGTATTGGATGGTTTACAATACAAGCCTTATTGAAGATTGTTTATGACAAAATGCATAATCATCATCATCTGTATTAACAGGAGATAGATTTTAGGAATGAGTGTATCAAGCTGTCCAGCACCACACCTACAGAACTGAAGGAACTGCCCAAGAGGATCCCCAAGGATGCCGCCCGATACCACTTCTTCCTGTACAAGCATTCCCACGAGGGAGACTACCTCGAGTCTACAGGTAAAGACAACCCCTAATGAGAACACAGTTCATATTACGCCATATTGTTTAATATGTTGATATTATACCACACAATTATTTTTGCTTTATCTACTGCTATTCATACTTGTATTATGTTATTAAAATGTAATAACAATGTGATAACATGATATTCAAAGTGGTTTCCTATGTGTGTTGCAGTGTTCATCTACTCCATGCCAGGGTATAAATGTAGCATCAGAGAGAGGATGCTCTACTCCAGCTGTAAGAACCCTCTCCTCGATACTGTGGAGAGAAACCTGCGCATCCAGATAGCCAAAAAGGTAAGAGCTGGGTCATGTTCATAATATCACACTGTAGCTAAATGTTTTGCAAAATAACATTTTAAACACATTAATTTAGGGTCAGATAGTCCCTACATTTCAGTGTCTTTTCTTCCATTTGGAACCTTATCTCTTGTGGACAGACTGCGTAAACAGAAGTATCTGACCAAAAATAAGTGTGATTTTAGTTCTGCTTTAACCAAGATTATTTGGTACCTAATGAATAAAACTCAGGTTAAATGCAGTGTGTCACATGAGAGGATGACTTTCAACAGTTTAAAACACTCCTGTGAAAATCCTGTAATGTATTTTTTATAGAATAAGTATAGTATGCACCTCAGTGATATTATTTATTATATTCTTATTAGTATTAGTATCCCTACTAACTGATTCATTCTGATTCCCTCCCCTAGCTGGAGATTGATAACGGTGATGAGCTCACCGCAGAATTCATGTACGAAGAGGTCCACCCTAAGCAGCACGCACACAAGCAGGCCTTCCCGAAACCCAAGGGCCCTGCGGGGAAGAAAGGGGGGCGCCGGATCACTAGACCACCAGGGGATGGGGAAGAAGACTAATAAACCCCCCCCTGCATTTTAGTCCACAATGGAACATTCCACTTAGTATATAAGAACCCTTTATCTGAGTCCCAAGCGGCACATGTTCACTTTATAGTGCACTACTTTTGACTAGGGCCTATAGCGCTCTGGTTAAAAGGAGTGCACTACATAGGGGATAGGGTGCCATGTAGGATATAACCCATTGACATGACTCCCTCCTAATGCCCTTTAACCTCGTAGACAACCAGCCTGTAGACCATATGAACTATGCACACACAGACCACCACACTAATATAATATAAGCCATGACACTCAAACCTGTGAACTTACTTACATTAGTAGCTAGTTATTTAGACAGACAGTAGGGGATGTATTTTCATTATGATGAGAGAGAGAGAGAGAGGAGAGAGAGAGAGAGAGAGAGAGAGAGAGAGAGAGAGAGAGATGAGAGAGAGAGAGAGAGAGAGAGAGAGAGAGAGAGAGGAGAGAGAGAGAGAGAGAGAGAGAGAGAGAGAGAGAGGAGAGAGAAGAGAGAGAGAGAGAGAGAGAGAGAGAGAGAGAGAGAGAGAGAGAGAGAGAGAGAGAGAGAGAGAGAGAGAGAGAGAGAGAGAGAGGAGAGAGAGAGGAGAGAGAGAGAGAGAGAGAGAGAGAGAGAGAGAGAGAGAGGAGAGAGAGAGAAGAGAGAGAGAGAGAGAGAGAGAGAGAGAGAGAGAGAGAGAGAGAGAGAGGAGAGAGAGAGAGAGAGAGGAGAGAGAGAAGAGAGAGAGAGAGAGAGAAAACATTTCCCTTTAGAACTCTTGCCAATGTTTTTTATTTCTCATTATTTGACAATGTTTTTAAGATATATGGTTCCCAATCCTGGTTCTGGAGAGCTGAATGTGTGTGACCTTCTGTTTTTTCTAGTGAGTATGTGATACTGATCTGACCACTTCACCTTGTTATTAGTGCTGATTCAATGCCGACAATGTTCCATCAGTTCAATAATGCATTGTGTTAAGTCAATCAATAGAGAATGGAGTTACACAACCTTTAGCCCTTCAGGATCAGTTGAGGACTGAGTCATATTCATGTAGCACTAAATGGTGAAAAAAAATTGACTGAAACAGGGAGGGACCACCTAGACTTGTCCAATAAGAAATAGCTTGTTTCGCTTTCCGTTGATAAATGTTTTAAAACTTTTTTCTATGTTGTGCCTAATGAATAGGAAATGCTGATGTAGAAACTTAATTTGGGAGACAAGAGAGGCCATGTGTGGGTCTGTGGATGTTATTAAGAAGCCTAATGCTTTTTTATACACTTTACTGTATGTACCGTATGCATCTAGTTTGCACTAACATACCATGTCCATAACAAATATATGATTATGAGTCAGTCCGAAATCTAGTTAGTGATTAATCTTTCCATGTTATTTTACTGAAGAATTAAATCCTATAGAAACTATTTTTCTATGTCTGTGATGTACTGTATGTTGTGCATGGTGTTCTGCGACTGAGAGGTCACAGCCTGAATCAGTTGAGTGTCGACCGTTTCAAAAGTCATCTGTTTGTCGGTCTGTTTGAGAGATAGAGTGCCTGGGTGCGTCCAGAATGGCACCCCATTCCCTATACAGCGCACTACATCTTAACAGAAAAGACAGCCCAGCCCCTATATAGTGCATTACGTTTGACCCAGGTGCCATTTCAGACGCAGACCTGTTTGCCAATCAGGGTTGCTCGTTTGTGCATTTCACATCAGTGATACTAATCCCACATAATATGCAATGCTTTTTCAACCACAGTGCTGCAGGTTTTTCCCACGTGACAACGTGTGTATGCATGTGATGTTTATTTGAACCACAATGAAGGGAAGGTACTGCCATTCCCAGGTAAAATGTCATTGAAGATCTGTCTACTGATTCAATGAAAAGGCAAACCACTATGACATGTTCTTCCTGTGGTAGATTACTATTACATCATACAATTCTGAAGGAGTCCTAGTTAGTTGAAACTATCATGTTATGTAATGTCTCAAATGTTGTTTTTTCTATGAATTAAATTGTCTAAGGAAGTGAAAGGAATTAAAATATTTAAATTACATCCTTAATGTGTTTATTGCCTGATTTATTATTATTAGTAGAAAGTAGGTAGCAGTAGTAGTAGCAGTATTGTGTATTTATTTAACCATTATTTAACTAGGCAAGTCAGTTAAGAACAAATTGATATTTACGATGACGGCCTATCAAAAGACAAAAGGGGACGGGCTGGGATTAAAAATAAAAATATAGGACAAAACACACATCACGACAAGAGAGACACCACAACACTACATGAAGAGAGACCTAAGACAAGAACATAGCATGGCAGCAACACATGACAACAACATGGTAGCAACACAACATGGAAGCAGCACATCGTGGTAGCAGCACTAAACATGGTACAAAGTAGTAGTAGTAATAGTAGTAGTAATAATAGTAGTAGTAATAGTACTAATAATAGTAGTAGTAGTAGTAATAATAGTAGTAGTAATAATAGTATTAGTAGTAATAATAGTAGTAGTACTAATAATAGTAGTAGTACTAATAATAGTAGTAGAAATAGTACTATTAATAGTAGTAGTAGTAGTAGTATTAGTAGTAATAATAGTAGTAGTACTAATAATAGTAGTAATACTAGTAGTAGTAGTAGTAAAGTAGTAATAATAGTAGTAGTAGTAGTAATAATAGTAGCAGTAGTAGCAGTAATAGTAGCAGTAGTAGTGTTATAATAATAGTAGTATTAACAGTAGTAGCAGTAGTAGTAGTAATAGTAGTAGTAGGATTAGTAGTAGCAGTAATAGTAGTAGCAGCAGTAGTAGGATTAGTAGCAGTAGTAATAGTAGCAGCCGTTGCAGTAGCATTAGTAGTAGCAGCTGCAGTGTCAGTAGTAATAGTAGCAGCAGTAGTAGGATTAGTAGCAGAAGCAGCAGCAGTAGCATTAGCAGTAGCATTAGTAGCAGCTGCAGTGTCAGTAGTAATAGTAGCAGCCGTTGCAGTAGGAGTAGTAGAACGGGTAGTAACTCTTAGAAACTAGTATACAATCCTATTGACCACTAAGAGGTGTGAGCTTACTGAATAAAGCATTGTTCTCTGAATAGAGTTGGCAGTGAAGGGGGAAATAATAGGTCAAATCTGCATTTCCCATCACGTTGTAATCCCACTCATTTGGAGAGACCAAGAGCTTCAGTGACCAGCAGCAGAAGACTACGACCATTACGTTGAGGTTGAGAGAAAAAGGGAAACCGAGGAAGAGGACGGCTGACGATAGTAAAGAGGAAGAGGTCTATACAGGTGAGAGGTGTATAGAGAACTTCACGGACTACGTCTCTCTCCTATTTCTCTCTGTTTACTCTGTATCTCCTATTTCTCTCTCCTACTTGATATGTTTTGCTGTTATGACTCTGTATGCACGGCGAGAACAATGTTATTAGCCCAAGGCAGCTGCATCGTTTATACCTGCTTTGTGTACGTGACAAATGAACATATCCTTTGATTTATCATACGTGGCCAACTCCCCTAGACAACAAACAGAGAGTTGACTAAAGCACTAACAGACTGGACCACCAGGCTATCCTTGGCTATGGTTTGATGATGATGATGATGATGATGATATATTCATAGTGCTACATTCAACTCATCCACCACCACATTCATGCATTTCTAACATGCTAGTGCAGTGATTCCACTGATGCAAATCCTGTGCTCATCATGGGAACCGGTCAGACTAGTGCTGATGGGAGGGATGTGTTTTGTCAGGCTGAGAGAGAAGGCCAGTGAGTTTGAGAAGAGGGAGATGGTCCTCTCCTCCATCTGCTCCATCCCTGAGACTCTTCATCTGGGTAGACTCCAGGGGAACCACTTTGACCTGGTGGTGCGGGATCTGAGACCACACAAGGGTCATGACACACTGAAGGAGCTGGACTCACTGGAGGCTGTGGAGAACGTAAAGGTGAGACACTCCTAGAGATGGGACCTTTTTTATTCTGTGGTCTCCATTCAACCCTGGTCCTGGAGAGATGCAGGGTTTTGTCCAGCCCAGCACTGAAACACTCAATTTAACTAATCAACCTAATCAACAAGAGCTTGATTGGTTGAATCAAAAGCATGCACACCAGACCCTGTTGACCCCCAGACCTGAACTTGGATACAAATGTAAATTGCTCAGTGTACTTTGATAGTCATTTCCACTGCACTGTGAGTAATTGAGGAGTGTCGTTCTCTGATCTGTAGATATTAAATTTCAATCATTTCAGGTCAAGGGGTTTGTGAACTACTATGGACCTCAGAGGTTTGGGACTGGCCAGAGTGTTCAGTCTGACTGCGACTGACTGGCCCTGCTCATAGAGGAAATGGTACATTTTACATCTGTGTTCTTATATTACAAGAAACTGAAACAGTGGATTTCAATGTTTATATTTGTTCTGTCTGACTTATTGTGTTTCATGTGTCTCAGGAGGCAGCTGTCCGTCTGTTCTTCACACCAGAAGAGGGTGATGACCCTCAGAGCGTTGCTAAGAGACACTTCCTACAGACTGGTGAGAACTTCCTGTTTACACTAGTCACCATTTCCTGCTTACCATGTTCTCTGTTTTTATGGACCCTTTTTCTGATGAACAATATATTAGTTTTATTGTCTACTCTACCCTACTTCATTTTAACCCTGTTCCCCCATCCCTCTCCTCCCTCATCTCCTCAGATAATGCTAAGGAGGCCCTGTCTCTGATGCCCATGTCCAAAGCCATAGAGAGGATGGGACGGGCCCAGAGGGCTGCACCCGTGCCTGGCTCAGCCTGCCCCATGGGATGAGGGTCTTCTACCCCCACGCATACTGCAGATGGGGGATTTATATCACCTGTTTTATTGGTTTAAATATTCTGAATCCTTATTTTTTTATGGTTATATTTTTATTCCTACTTCTATTTCCTTCTTCCTCTTCACTCACTTTGTTTGAAGTATACTATATCAATAAAGATTGATTTGATTTGCAGCCGGGTCTGGAACTAGGTGGCTGCACACAGGCTGACCAATTTACAGGATGACTTAATAACAAGAGTCGAAGTCACTTTTGAAAATAATTTTCAATCGGAGCTAGAGAGTTGGCCACTAAGCTCTATCTTGAGTATGACACCCAGTGATACTCTCACTGAGATTGAACCAGTCATAAAGATGGTACTGAGATGGACCTTTGTCCTCTACTCACCCAGATTCATGTTGTTACTGCTGCAGAGGAGGAAGTCTACTCACTAGGGCAGGTATGTACACACACACAGACACACACACCTGTCCACTCCCCTGTTCTACAGTACCTTGTACCATTCTAACTATTAATCCACTATGCTAACATGGGTGTATTGTCTGAGTGCATTGCCAAGTTGAAATACCAAGCCCTGTGAAACCTACATCCACAAAACAAAGCACTACACAAATCAAATGTATTGTTATTCTATTGAATCCATTGTGAACTTCTGCTGTGTTCTTCCGTTAGGTGGTTCTTCCCATGCTTGGCAGCAGTGTGAAGTACCCAGAGAACCTTGTGGGGGGTGGTACCAGGAGAGACTGGCGAGGGACGGACTACAGAGCTGTCGTTTCAGAGTCAGTCCCCTCAATCTGAACCTCCCTGGCTGCTACCGCCCCCTGCTGGCCCTCCCATGTAACCTCACCTACAGGCTGGAGCAGGGCCAGAGAGCTGGGGAGAGGCAACAGGAGAGTAATGGAAAGTCACCACAGGCTAGTGGAGCGGTACCACAGCACCCCGGCACAGACACAACTAGGTCTGGAGAGGCAGAAAGGAGGGGAGAGCGTGGAGGGTAATGGAGAGGGGAAGTCAACGGTGCAGTACCCCGATACAGACACACCCTGCTTGACTTTGAACTTTGACCTGGACTCTTCCTGCTACGCCACCGTCTGCCTCAGAGAGGTCATGAAATGTGACCCTTAGACTGGAGTTTGTCTCAGATAGCTACAGTATTGTGATAAGTATTTTGTTGTGTACACGGTATGGCCTCAAGTGTACATATAGGATACTGCTACAGTATTGTGATCAGTTTGCTGATTTGTTTCCTGATTTGGCATGTCGTTAATAAAAAAATGCTTTGTTAATTTACTGACTGGATGAGAATTCTCTACAGTGGATTAAAGGTAGAATCACATTGAATTGAGTTGTGAGAACGTAGCAGAACCTCTGCCTGCACAGAATGGCCACCAGAGGGGGGTGGTGCCTCGAGTTGTTTATCAGATGAACAAGTGAATTAAAACCTATGTGAAGGTACAGTAACTGAGTAAAACATGTTAACACTAGTCTGTCTCTTTAGATGCCAGTACTAGACAAACTCTTGCCAAGCTATAGTAGAATAATGATGTTTTTCTCTGATAGAACAGGTTCACTTGTCATGAACAATTCATCTGAAGTATGCCTGTCCATACCCAACAAGTCATTTCTGTGCTAATCTTTAATTAAAATTAATTATTGCAACACCTGCTGGGGGAAATTCAAGGGAACTAATATGAAATGTAATGAAGCATAAATCCAATATATATAAAACCCAATATAACATAATTCTCCGCCTCACCATGCTCCAGCCTCTGGGTGGCCCTCTGAAATCTAAATCAAGTTCTGACAGCTTGGTAGCATCTCAAATAGCTCCCTACTCCCTGGTCAAAAGAAGTGCACTATAAATGAAATAGAGTGCCATTTGGAACACAGTCGGCTTTTCTCCTGTGGGTAATTTATAGATTTCAGACTTGAGTCAGGACCATGTCAAAATCCTCTCATTAATACTTTTATTTGATTCCTCACTTCCATTTTTAGCCTCTTACTGTTAGTGATGTGAAAACATTACTGTTAGTGATGTGAAAACATTACTCTTAGTGATGTGAAAACGTTACTGTTAGTGATGTGAAAACGTTACTGTTAGTGATGTGAAAACATTACTGTTAGTGATGTGAAAACGTTACTGTTAGTGATGTGAAAACGTTACTGTTAGTGATGTGAAAACGTTACTGTTAGTGATGTGAAAACATTACTGTTAGTGATGTGAAAACGTTACTGTTAATGATGTGAAAACGTTACTGTTAGTGATGTGAAAACGTTACTGTTAGTGATGTGAAAACGTTACTGTTAGTGATGTGAAAACGTTACTGTTAGTGATGTGAAAACATTACTGTTAGTGATGTGAAAACGTTATTGTTAGTGATGTGAAAACATTACTGTTAGTGATGTGAAAACATTACTGTTAGTGATGTGAAAACGTTACTGTTAGTGATGTGAAAACGTTACTGTTAGTGATGTGAAAACGTTATTGTTAGTGATGTGAAAACATTACTGTTAGTGATGTGAAAACGTTATTGTTAGTGATGTGAAAACGTTACTGTTAGTGATGTGAAAACATTACTGTTAGTGATGTGAAAACATTACTGTTAGTG
>CM042421.1:6247332-6324832 GCA_023634145.1 Thymallus thymallus
ATAGACATACAAGCTTTACTCAGATCCAGTGGCAGGTCATTAGTAAAAGTAAGGGGCCTAGAACTCTGCCCTGGGGAATGCCTCTGACTCTGCATGAAATATGTTGGAGAAGCTTCCATTAAAGAAGACCCTCTGTGTTCTGTTAGACAGGTAACTCTTTTTCCACAATATAGTAGCGAATGTAAAGCCATAACACATACGTTTTTTCAGCAGCAGATTCTGATCGATAATGTCAAAAGCCGTACTGAAGTCTAACAAAACAGCTCCCACAATATTTGTATTATACATTTCTCTCAGCCAATCATCAGTCATTTGGCGTACATGTTGAATGCCCTTACCTATAAGCGTGCTGAAAAATCTGTTGTTAATTTGTTTACTGAGAAATAGCATTGTATCTGGTCAAACACCATTTTTTCAAAAAGTTTACTACAGGTTGGTAACAGGCTGATTGGTCAGCTGTTTGAGCCAGTAAAGGGTGCTTTTACATTGAACTTGAACAATGTAAAAGCCTAATATGTAGGCTTCATATTTAATTCATATTTTCTCAGTATAGGCTTTATATATGATCAGTATTCCAGAAGGGATTTTACAAGCGTTATCGTGACACTGTCACTGTTAGTTAGTGTGTTTCTGTGGGTACAGACCAGGGTGTGTTTTAAACGGCTTGTCAAATGTGTTGTTGCAGTGGCCGCCACTGAATATTGTCAAGATGTGACAGTTTGTGTACACAGGGTTGTCAACTGTGGTCAGAAAAGGTTGGATAAGCACAGGCAATATTTTGGTTACCATGTCAAAAACCTTTTTGCAGTTTACAGAGAGAAATAAAGCAATGCCCATGAAGTAACATATGTGTTATTTTTCAGAGAGTTGCATTTGGTTTGTGTTTCTGAATATGATAGATCTCAGTTCATTCTCAGGCTAAGAGCGTTCAATGTTTTTATGCAGTAACTATGACTACAGCCTGGAAAACATCATTAACTTTTTTTTGGTTTTATCTTGTGAAAACAGCTGAGATTTAGTATTAAACTGGAAATCATACTATACATGCGGTATGTTTTCCAATTTGAGAATAAATAGAATCTAAAATCTATTCTATGTCGATGTAGAACACAGTAGTCACTTATAATACCACGTGTGTTAAAGTTCCTCTCCTACAATGTGATCCAGAGCTTAGCAACTGTGTTCTTCTGTCATGCCAAATAGTGTCCGCTTGCCAAATGGTGTCCCTCTCTGCATCACAATAGGATTCGATTAGCTGTTAGTGTCCGTTGACTACACTGACCCCGTAGCTTGAGGTTAGGCTAGATATTGAGCTGTGGAAAATAATACTTTTGTGGATTAAACTAATTGATTGATATGTGGATGCAACGCTGCATGGCTCTGGGACATAATTTGTTCCTGTGGTGCCTGTCTATTTTATCTACATAGGGTCCAAAGATAGCAGGTTGGTTGTAGGAGCTTCACACTTGTGACTATGAAGCCATTCGTGCGTCTATGTTGCCTGATTAGCCATTTGGAAACATCTATAGACCTACTATAAATGGAGGAGCCAGGCAATTAGAATATGTGTGTACAGTATGCGTTGAAGAAGTGTTGGCCTTTTATCAGAGAGATAGATAGATAGGCAGAGAGAGAGAGAGAGAGAGAGAGAGAAGAGGGAGAGAGAGTGAAGAGAGAGAGAGAGAAAGAGAGGTGGGGAGAGAGTGAGGTGGGGGTGAGAGAGAGAGAGAGAGAGAGAGAGAGAGAGAGAGGGTTCATCAGAGAGAAATAGCGGGAAAGATGGAGGGAGGTGAGGTGAAGTGAGGTGAGGGAAAGCTCATTATATTTAATGGTCCTAGGCTCTCAAATGGCACCCTATTCTCTAATCCCACTACTATTTCCCTTTTTCCAATACCTTTGAACAGACCCTATTGGCCCTGGTCAAAAGTAGTGCATTATATAAGGAATAGTTTGCCATTTGCGATGCAGCTGTACTCCCCAGCAGTAACAGTGTTAGCAGTGTGTGAGTAGCACAGAACAGTAACACGGGCTGGAACACGCTGCCTGGGCTGCTAGCTGGCTGGCTGGCTCCAGTCTGGAAACGTTCACACATTAAAACCTCACAGCAGAGCGGAGCAGGATGAATGAATGTTCCTGTTCAGTTCTACTGACTCTGGCTGAGGAAGCCACCGTCCACAGCTCTGTCTGTCTCATATCAGGACTCACACATTAAACACACACACACACACACACACACACCTATGTAGTGCACACGGGTGCCAGGACACACATCATCAACTAACAACTAAATGGTTATGTGTACAGTGTGGTGTCTTCGGTGCTTTTTATTTACAACCTGTCCACTCACATCAGTGGACAGGTTGTCTTCGCTGGTTTTAAGTGCCGGCTTTATCATTAGCTTGTTGATTCTGTCTAAGCCTACATATGCATCCTAAATGGCACCCTATTCCCTTTATAGTGCACTACTTCTGAGCCCCAATGGGCCCTATGGCCACTATATAGGGAATAGGGTGCCATTTGAGACGCAGACTGCATCTGTCTGGCCAGGAGATGAATAGATAGATAGTAATGGAAATAGGAAGCAGGCAGGCAGAGTGTAGCAGCAGCTGTATCAAGCATTCAGTGGTTTCTTCACAAATGGCATCCTATTCCCTACATAGTGCACTGCTTTTGACCAGAGCCCTATGGGTTCTGGTTGAAAAGAGGACACCATGTAGGGAATAGGGTGTCATTTGGGCGACAGCCTCAGTGAGTGCCCTGGGAGGAGAATGGTGTTTTAAGAGAATCAGGAAATAACCCAAGTCCCCTAGCACCACTCCATAACCCTGACTGAGACAGGAAACAGCCCCATCAATCACTCTGGAGACAGATAGACGACTCAGCCCTCTCTACCTCTCCTGCTCCCCCTTTCTCCCCCGTCTCCCTCTAGCTCTCTCTCAAACTCTCTGCCAATCTTTCTCTCTACCCTTCCTCCTCTCTCCCACTCCATCACTTCACCACTCTCTCCCTCTCTCTCTCTCTCTCACTCTCTCTCTCTCGCTCTCTCTCTCTCTCTCTCTCTCTATATCTCTCTCTCTCTCTCTCTCTCTCTCTCTCTCTCTCTCTCTCTCTCTCTCTCTCTCGACCTATCTACCTTTCCTCTGTTCTCTCTCATTCATTCCACCTTCCCCCAACTCTCTCCCTCTCTCTCTGCCGACTGTCTCTCTCTATCAACTTCTCTCTCTTTCATTCCCCTGGTCTTGAAGTGATGTTAGATAGTGTTGTTTAATGCCTGATGGTAAATGCTCCATACAGCCTCTTATATCTGACCATGCTTCAGTAGCTGATTTACTGTAAAGCTGACCATTCTATAAACCATGGTCACTTTAAAGTTGCCCCATTCTATAAACCATCTTTACTGTAAAACTGTCCCATGCTATTGATCATGGGTAATGTAAAACTGTCCCATTATATAGACCAGCGGTCCCCAACTACCAGGCCGCACAGAAAGGATAAATCATGTATTTATTTTTTTTTTAATCGGTAAAATAAAATAATAATTATATACAATTATAGGCTATTTGTGCATTAATTGCATTGAACATGGTGCAGTCTGTTCGAGCATTACTTCCCAACCGCCAAAGACCAACGAAGTGCAAAGGAATGGATCCGCGACCCATATGTGAATGTCCCAGGTCGTCCATGTTCGTGCAGGAAGAAGATCAACTCCTTGAGGTTGCAAATGACGGTGGCCTTAAAAGTATGTTTGAGATAACTTCATATCTGCCGACCTTCTGGATTAAAATCGAGGCTGAATATCCTGAGATAGCCACTAAAGCACTGAACACGTTGCTTTCATCCTAACTCTGCGAAGCGGGGTTTCCCGCAATGACGGCAACTTAAACGAAATGACGGAGTAGACTGGTCATAAGGAACATGACACTGTCTCCCATCAACCCTAGATGGGACCGTCTTGTTGGCGGGAAACAAACTCAGGGCTCCCACTGATTCAGCGACATGGTGAGTTGCAATGTTTTTATTATATGGTCATTAGAGAAAAATATTTATAAAAATATTTATAATATCATCACGTTAGACCTACTTAAACTAAAATGTTATGAAAAAGCATAATCGATATTCCGGTCGTGTCGTGACCCCCCAATTGAGAGAAATGTTCTCTGAAAAAAAGCCTTGTTTTTTATTGATTTAAATTTTTACTCAACCCCCCCGTGGGCCGTATGTTTGACACCCCTTGTATTAACCGTTACATACACTACCAGAATGTCCTGGCATTTTAATTCAACCATACATCAGGCATATGATACATTTCATGTTTAATGTTTTCTCTCCACTAGCCTTCACACACAGACAGGATTCCTTAAATTAAACCGAAGCGTAACGTAATGTTCTGTCCTGCCTGTGCCCATATGGCCCTGCGATTCAAAATAGACCTTAGTACAGCTGCAGCCTGACAACTAAATTACTGCAAGCCCCAGCGCTCGTTGCACAGACAGACAGACACACACACTGCCTGATGGAGAGAGAGAGAGAGAGAGAGAGAGAGAGAGAGAGAGAGAGAGAGAGAGAGAGAGAGAGAGAGAGAGAGAGGCAGGCAGGCAGGCAGGCAGGCAGGCAGGCAGGCAGGCAGGCAGGCAGGCAGGCAGGCAGGCAGGCAGGCAGGCAGGCAGGCAGGCAGGCAGGCAGGCAGGCAGGCAGGCAAGCAGGCAGGCAGGCAGGTAGGTAGGTAGGTACTTTATTGATCCCGAGGGGGAGATTTCTTTGTCAAGCAGCTTCAACAA
This sequence comes from Thymallus thymallus, assembly GCA_023634145.1. NCBI lineage: Eukaryota > Metazoa > Chordata > Actinopteri > Salmoniformes > Salmonidae > Thymallus > Thymallus thymallus. Next base: position 6,252,111 of record CM042421.1, read on the forward strand.
AACATAGGGCAGGTGCAAAATGCCATAACGAAAATACACAAAAGACAGATACACGATACATGATACATAGAGCGGCAGTATGAAAAAGTATAGAAATACAAGATATCTGGAGTGCAAAAAAGTTATAAAAAGACATTGCATAGTATGGGTGGTTCGCTGAATATGTACAGTATACTTTGGTGGATGTTGGATGGTTAACTATACTATACAGGTCGATGGCAGAGAAATACTTCAATAGCTAAAAATGCATATGATATGAGTGACCGTAATAATAGTTTACTTAATAGACAGACTGGTTAAATGAACAGGTAAGTGAATATTTTGCATGGTTAAATTAGCTGTACAGGTAAATATACAGTTAAATTTAAATGTAAATGAATACTTGCATGGTTACATAAACTGTACACGTAAATGACAGGAAGAGATACTTAAATAGCTAAATGTGTGTATGATATAATTTGGGGTAATAATAGTAATTCCCTTAAAATACAGTCCTTAGTGCGCAGGGTTTAATTACACATAACTGCACGTATTGCACATTCCATATACTAAAAGCAATGAAAAAAGATGCAACTGACAGGATACTAATATGCATTCCTGAGTGAATGACTACGTAAGTTAAGTCCAAGAATTGCTAGCAATGTTGCACGTGATATGATATAACAACTGTACATGAATATGTTGTAGTGGAGTGAGAGGATGGGTCTGTGATGGCCGGTATGTTCCGGCTCGTTGGCTACATCTGCTGGCCAGGAGAGGTGGTGGCCCGGTAGGGTAAGGCCTAATTACACACACCTGAAGCCACTTAAGGAGAGGTATTTTAACCTGGCCTTGAGCACACCCAGCGGGTGGTTGTTTGGTGGGAAAAGCTACCAGGAGGGCAGAGGATTCTAGGATAACCTCAAGTGGAAGAAGGGACTGGACCTCAATGACTACTGGACAAGAAGACACACACAGTAAGACCCAGACTGTATTTAAATTGCTCTCTCTCTTTTATTTTGGTTATAACCGGTAAACAGTTTAGCTGTCCGGTCACAGTAAGGGACCCGGAAGAACTGTATAGTAAGGCTCTCGAAAGAGCTAGGCTTTTGTTTTGGTTTCATTGTTACCCAGCGCCCGGGCGTGGCCTCTGTTAAAGTTTCACTAATAAAAGTCCTGGGTCACTGCCTTGGAGAAAGGTTCCCCACTTCTGTTTCTCCAAGTTCTTGTACCTTGAGGCTCAGCCTGGCTAGAAACCCGCTACAATGTATATACAGACCTGAATGAATAAATAAATAAGTCCTGAGTGAATGAGTGATTACGGACCAGAGTTACTCACGGATGGATGCATAATTGTTAAACTAGGTCCTAGCACCCCAACAGTTCCAGGTCTGTGTTGCCGACAGCACGGCACCCCGGTGAGGCATTATATAGTCTGATAGCCGCCGGCAGGAAGGACCTCCTGTAGCGCTCTCTGGCACACCGTGGTGGGATCAGTCTGTGACTGAAGAACACTTGTGTGGGAGACTGAAAAGCACTAATCCATCCATAACACATCACTCTGTCTGAGGTTTTGCAATATGAAAGTCTAGCTGAGTAAAGTGACCATGCGTGCACTTTTGATGAGTGGCTAGATAAGGGTTTTAGTGCATAGAAGGACACACAGATAGAAATACTGAGGCCACACAGGGAGAGAGAAAGACTATCAAAAAGATGTCACATCAGATAAGAGTGTCAAAACCAGTCATGTAAGAATCATAACCCTTACCAGTTTATCCACAAACACCTTGCTCATTTAACAACCATTGTTAAACTAGCTTATCAGCTCTATGCTACGATTCCTCTGAATACATGGCCTCTTCTTTTCTTTCACAAAGCCTCGCACATCTCACACATTTCAAACATCTCTGATGGGTGCAGACCTGGGTTCAAACCGTATTTAAAATATTTAAAATACTTTGACCATTTGTTCTAGTCAGCCTGGAGTGCCATGTGGGTGGTTTTTGCACTTTGGGGACTATTCTATTGGTTCCATTGTCACAGAGTGAGGGAGAGAGGGAGAAGGAGAAGGAGAGTGAGAGAGAGCATAGAGTTTGGCTAATTGTAGGCAGTTCAGACACTAAATGAATCCAGGACCCTACCTCTATGCCTCTAGATATGCTCTCAGAAGTAGGCCACATCCTTTAGAATACAGCCATTATTTGAGGTGCTGTATACTATATGATACAACGTATGACAATGTCATAAACAGGTTGAATGGACTCCAGCGCATTACACTATGGTTATATAAAACACAGCTTGGTCTGACACTGACAGACACCGTTTGTCCTGCTGTCATCGCTACGTAAAGTCCTTGTTTTGGGGCCTGACAGGGTATGTCATTTTAGGGAGGTCTAGGGGCCTATGTTCTTTTATGTGCTTAATCAAGCATCATATTTGTGTGTGTGTGTTCTGAAGTGTTCTTAGCCTAAGGTTGATTTCCTAGACATCTGCTGCAGAAACTCAGCGCTCTGCAAAGAGCTGTCAGAGTGGGTTTTCAGGACACTCATCCACAACTCTTTCAAAGAACTTCAACAACTATGTTGTCAGTTTCTATCCTACCGCACCACTACGGTAATAAACTATGGTGGCTCACATTTTGCCTGGATGTTTTTCTAACAGATATTACTTTTTGTGGCTTTAAAGCAGGAGCAGGAACAGAAGAGGAAATAGGGTTTAGTTAACTCTCTGGGATAATAGCATTACCTTCGGCCATGTGCCAGATGAGGTTGGCAGAAAAAGCAAGAAAGTACTTATGAGTTGAATACTTAAATATGTTTCCCAATTCTCAAAGAACTACTCCTGTGAACAGATCTTTTTAAATCATAGTGCATGCTGTCCAAAGGAACAGAGCCCAGAGTTTATTCCCACTAGTTTTTCACAATTCATGTTGCCACGTTGATCAGATCAAATCTTATCAGGACGACAACTCTCTCCTGGGGTCCTGGTACACACACACACACACACACACACACACACACACACACACACACAAATACACACACACACTGTCCTTGTGGTTGTTGTTGGTTGCGGATCTTATCGTATCACACATTCCCACAGTTTCAGTCATGCGTGTTAGGAAGACGGCACGATCCCCGCTCACACGTGTCTCTCTGCTCCACGCTCGGCTAGTCTGGCCTACATCTACATTATCAGTCTGGCATCTGGTGACGGATGACAGGTAAGAAGACAGGCTGACACCTCGTGCCAGGTTGAGACATTTATCAGATCTTTGTGAGAAAGAAAGGACAAGGAGGGAGGGAGGGAGGGAAAGAGAGAGGGGGGAGAGAGAGGAGAGAGAGGAGAGAAGCAGTATGACAAGCAGTTCAAACTGCCCTAAGGACATTTTAGTTAAATATCCCTGAATATCTTGAGTTAAAGCGTGGAGTGGATTAATGTTCAGTAATAAAGTCCCTGAGTTCCATAGAGTCTCTGTCTTTGTCTGTGATGTGTATTTTCCTGTTGCGGTCTCCATTGTAAAATGCTTTTCTTTCTTTTTACTACGCCCCTGGGGGAGACACTCAGGCAGTCTATATAAGTGAAGGGTTAGAGTCTGGGTTCAGAGGTTAGAGGTCAATACAGTCACATGAATGGCGCAAAAACTGTCTTTTAGCCATTGGAAAGAATGTCTCCATACAGTTATTTGGACAAGACTTAATGAGTGGGTTGGTTATGGTGTGGTTTCGACCTGTTCAGTTGTTTCCTTGAATAGAGACTATTGTATGTAGCCTATGAGATCTGGAAGTAGTACTAGTTCAGATAGATGCATAATGTATAAATTGTTGATATCAATTACTTTACAACACACATGTTTTTCATGTTTATTGTTTCTGCCTTCATTTATCACCGTTGTGTAGGCAAATAAATCTCGGACATGATGAGCAGAATTTAATCCATGCATTTTACAGCAAACACCCTCTCTCCCCTTGGAACACAGTGCTGATTAATGACTGATGATCCTGTTTTTTCAACAATGGACAGCAGAGTATAAGAGAACTGCTGTCCCGCAGCCATGTGCTTCAGTGCAGATCAATACATCATTGGCTTTAGAATGTACATCAGTGCATAGGAGGCTGTTGGTCATGAAATATAGATTAACTACATACCCACTGGCCACAGACGTCAATTCAACGTATATTCCACATTGGTTCAATGTAATTTCATTGAAATGACGTGGAAACAATGTTGATTCAGTTATGTGTGCCCAGTGGCTAGGGAAATACAGTTCTGGAGCAACACCTGGTTTTCTGGTTCTCCACCCCAGCCTCATCTCCCTCCAACCCTACCTCAGGGTCCCATCTGTGGGGCTCTGTTATTTGTTCACCCACTATCAAAGCTCCAGCTCTCATGGTTCTCTACCTTAGCCTTGGTTCTGTCCAACCCCAGCTTGAGGTCCCATCTGTGGGCTCCTACTCTGCCTTCTCCCCCCTGCTAGGGCTCCAGCACCTCCAGTCCCACTCCCCACCATCAGAGACCCATGGGTGGCTGAGACTTCTAGCCAGGGTGGGGACTCTATGGGTGGCTGTATTAGTGTCTACCAGCATCTCCCTCAAGAAGATTTAAACCCCTCTAAAGACCTTAAAGGCGGTTGAACAATGAGCCAGATACGACTCGGTGCGGCAGGATGAAATGCATCTACATTGGCATGTGACGGTGCTGTAATGCTGTTTTCCTTTCTCCAGCCGTGTGAAGTGACAAACCGGCCAATACAAGCTGTAACAGCCAGCTCATATTTCCGCCATTAATGGTTAGCTGGCTATTATTGTTGGGTGAAGTAGATATTCCAGCCAAGGTCCGTCATTGAATGTATTAGGCTGCGTAGCTGTATGTATGTGTCACGAGAGGGTGCACACACAGACCAAGACGCAGCGCAGGGATAGTAGTTCGACGTTTTATTGTATTATTACTGTGTATAATCAAAACAAATGGCGAACTACAGGACACAAACAAACACTATAAACTAACGTCACGTTCACCAAAACACACGAAATGAACGGACGTAAAAAAGGCACACTTACTTTCCCCATGACTGCGACATAATACGACAACGACCCACACCAGAGTGAATGACAGACTAACATATAAAAGATCCCTAATTAGAGACAATGCGGTGCAGCTGCCTCTAATTAGGGATCCACCCAAAACCCACACAGAAACAGAAAAGAAAGACACTGCCAGACTCTGACCATAGCTACATAGAGAAGCAAATAGGCTTCTCTATGGCCAGAGCCTGACAGTATGAGTGTTTTAAATCCCGTGCTTTTGGATCACGTCCAGGGTGACGTCTTAGTCTTGTCTCCAGATATAACTCCTGCTGCAGTCAAAGCCTCTCCAAAGTTTAAGCTTAAGACCTGGTAACAGTGAGTGAAGACAGACTGTAAATGTTTTGAGAGCAGCAGATCTCAACTAGAGATCTCTCAGGAGTCAGCAGACATCGTTTCAATCAAGGAGGGATGGCAGATGGGTGTTTGGATTGGGTTCAGGCCGTGTCGAAAGCCATTTGTCTAGAGGACGAGTACAGAGAAATGCAAGCAAGCTGTGGCTCAGTCCCGTGCAGAATGAACACAAACACACACACAAGCTCACAGATTGCTCAATGCTGCCTTGCTGCTAAATGTGATAGAGATTTGTACATCCAGTGAACTTGGTCTTGGCAGCTGAACAGACAAAAACAGTGATTGCACAGAGCAGGATTTCAATCTGCAGCAGAGGAGAGGTGGCGAAGAAAGAAAGACACAGTGAGATTACAGTCAGAGTCTTGAGAGAAGCCATGGACACCAGGGATGTTTCATTACATCTGAAAGACACAGTGAGATCACAGTCAAAGCCTTGAGAGAAGCCAGGGACACCGGGGATGTTTAATTACATCTGAAAGACACAATGAGATCACAGTCAGAGCCTTGAGAGAAGCCAGGGACACCGGGGATGTTTAATTACATCTGAAAGACACAATGAGATCACAGTCAGAGCCTTGAGAGAAGCCAGGGACACCAGGGATGTTTCATTACATCTGAAAGACACAATGAGATCACAGTCAGAGCCTTGAGAGAAGCCATGGACACCAGACCAGGAATGTTTCATTACATCTGAAAGACACAGTTAAATCACAGTCAGAGCCTTGAGAGAAGCCATGGACACCAGAGATGTTTCATTACATCTGAAACGGCTGCAACACATCTTGAAAGGAACGACTTTCACTTTCATTCTGTCTTTATGGACCATGTACTGGAGTGTATGGTCTGGAAATGGCTTCTTCCTTTTGTTTTATTAGATCTACAGCCAAACCTTCTTAGAGAATACAACAGATGCCACTTGGACACTAGCGGAAGCAGGTTATAGAGAGGAAGTCCAGTTAAACATCACAGTGTCACGCCTGTTTCCACTGCCCGTCTCTGGCGCTCGAGGTTGCAAGGCTGCTCATCATTACGCACACCTGTCACCATCGTTAGGCGCACCAGCGCTTCATCGCTCTCATCCACACATGGAAATATAAGTCAGGAAACAGAACACAGGAAGTCAATGCAGAACAAAGTGAACCATGACTGAATATTAAATATATGGAAAGTATGTCTAGTAGCTACAGTCCAGTATCATCAACCTTCTTTCTACAAAAAAAACGAATATCAGTGTCATCCATCTTTGAGCGTGCCTACGGGCGTGTCAACCTTAGACAAGGCTAGAGATAAGACACCCATTCTGAGAGGATTACAGATCATTATGCAAAACACTCTGTATTAAAGTGGATGGCTCCAGAGTACAGGCAGGCCTGGGATGGAAACACTTGGTATAATATGCTGTTCCATTCCTCTAAGATAGACAGGTGCCTCTTTCAATAAGTCAAATTATCTACATCTGATCTGTAGCCCACACAGCTGCACTTCCTGACTTACACACACACACACACACACACACACACACACACACACACACACACACACACACACACACACACACACACACACACACACACACACACACACACACACATAATTGATTAAGCCTATCTTGCTGGAATGACAGCTTGTATTACCATCCATCAATGCAACATTGCATGTGGCTTCAGTATAGACACGCAGAAAAATGCTGAGAAATAAAATTATCATTTATCAGAGCAGCTGGATGTGAAGTGAATGAATTTAATCCATAGGGAGAGAGAGCGATGCTAACATAGATACTGTTCCCCCAGAGCTGTTTAGACTTTGATAGAGAGCTCTGTGACATCATCATCCATGAGCAGAAAGTAAAGTGTCAGAGGCCAATGGGAAGCAGGCGTGGGTATGGTAAAGTAAAGTGTCAGAGGCCAATGGGAAGCAGGCGTGGGTATGGTAAAATAAAGTGTCAGAGGCCAATGGGAAGCAGGCGTGGGTATGCTAAAGTAAAGTGTGAGAGGCCAATGGGAAGCAGGCGTGAGTATCTAGTGATGGCCAACTCTAAAGATGCTCTTCTACAGTCTCTATGGCAGCCTGGGGATTACGGCCCAGATCCTAACTTTATGAAGTGTCTGCGCAACTTGAACTTCTACCTAAATCATGGCACTGATGTTCAATGGGAGATTTGTGTGAAAGTTCAGAGGCATGTGTATCTCTCAACAGTATGGTTGTGTCCCAAATTACACCGTATTCCCTATGTAATGCACTACTTTTGTAAGTAGTGCACTATATAGGGAATAGGGTGCAGGGAGACAGGCTATATCTTTATTCACTGGGTCAGAGAAAGTGTGTCGGACTGTAGCAAAACTCTTCCATCTGCGCTAGAGATGAACAAAACATCAGGCAGACAGGGTATGTGTCCCAAATGGCACCCTATTCCCTATATAGTGCACTACTTTTGATGTGCTAATAAGGCTCTGGTCAAAAGTAGTGCACTATGTGGGGAATAAGGTTGCCATTTGGTACACAGACACAACCAGCCAGACAGACAGGGCTCCTAACCCACCCCAGCTGCCTTCTCACCTCTCTCATCTCTTTATCCTCCTGAGTAGACGTCTTTCCTAAGATCCTATAGTCTGCCTGATACATCAAACCATACCTGGGGGAGACAGTCCCTCCTTACTGGCTGTAGTAGGTCACTGTAGTGTCAGAGATTAAGTGCAGTGTCTCAGATCTGTTGGTGCTGTTTTGCCAAACGTGACAATGACAGCAGTAGAGTTGGCAAGTAAAAAATAGATTTTGGACTCAGGCTAGTGTTCAATCTGATGAGGGATAATACCCCTCAGTACCAAGTATATGGGGGCATTGATGCCTTGATAGCAACAGCTAGTGTAGGGAAATAATGCCTCTCCTTCCCATTAACTCCAATTGAACCGCTCTACCACTCATTGAGTTAAAATCTGACATTAATATTTAAAAGGTGCGCGCTCTGGACAGCAGAGAGTAGATAGGCAGTTTGCCAGTTCGAGCACTGCGTCTCCTGAACGATAACGAAGAGGTTGGTGAGAAGCCTGACCACAGAGACGGGGGTGAGAAGGTGATGAAGCGTACTTAACGAGCTGTAACCGAAAAACATCTGGCATTTGGAAAGTTTGAAGTAAAGGGGGAAAGTGTGGTGGAGTATTATTAGCATTGTTAAGTATCTTGCTAGCTGGATCGAATTCTCTGTTAGCTAGCCAGAGAAATGTTAGAAACATTAGGCAACTTAACGGATCAAATAAGTGAGTTTATGGTGTGAAAATTAGCTGGCTAATAGTCAGACCGCTAACGTTAGCTAGCTAACGTTACAACATCAGATGAGCTAACGTTAGTAACCTAACCAATTCGCTATAGTATTAACTGGTAACGTTACGACTTATTTGCCGTTCCTCAAGTAATAACGCGTTAGTTGCTTACTGGACCCTGGCAATAGTTAACTAGCAATAGTTAACTAGCTAACGAACTAACTACTATCTGTGAATTATTTTCCCTCTACAGTATATTGGAATAAGAGAATTAGGTGAAAATGAGGCGTTGCTTGTTAAACAAGTGGATTCAGGGATGAAGTATAGCTGGAGCTGGACCTGGCTTAAGCTGGATGCCATTATAGAAGTGAAAGGAACACCACACACTTTCCCTCTTTCTCACTTTTTCAATACAGTGGATAAAAAGGGGTATGCCAGGTGTACTCTCTGCCTGAAAGAGATCAATTATGCCAACAAAGGGTATCATGCTCTGCTGGCACATTGTAGAACAGATGTCCACAGGCAGAAAGTGTACAATGTAATAATGTGCAGTGTAGCCCAAAGATATTGCTTTTGTTGTGTTGAACTTGACAGTAACACTTGTGTGTGAGTGAGGGGGAATTATGACATTTTTTACTCAGTGAGCGTTATTTTTTCACACATGTAGCCTTGTGCACTTGATCGATGTCTACTTCAGTGGCCAATATTATAGAGCAAAAATAGAATGCCTGTTAATTTCATTCTATTTCTTTTTTTCCCCAAGTGCAATATTTAGATGTGTGATGTCACAATTGTTCTATTATAAAGGCTGTCATGGATAACTGCAATATTAGTGTATTGTTTTTTCTCAAGACTTGAGTGTCATTTGCAGTAAAATCTAGGCAACAAATAACATTGGATTGCTTTCTTTACATTTTTTAGCCACTTTATCTTACACACAGAGACTGATCATGTATATCATGTTCTTTGTTGTTTAATTAACATTTCCCCCTAGCAGGGATTTTTTTGCATGTTTCAGTGCAAAAGAAAAGTCTCACCTTTTTGGGCCCTCACCAGTTTTCATCCCTGCAGAGAGAGAGAGAGAGACAGAGAGACAAAGAGAGAGAGAGACAAAGAGAGAGAGAGACAAAGAGAGAGAGAGACAAAGAGAGAGAGAGACAAAGAGAGAGACAGAGAGAGAGACAGAGAGAGACAGAGAGAGACAGAGAGAGAGAGAGAGAGAGAGAGAGAGAGGGAGAGAGAGAGAGAGAGAGAGAACAGGCCAGCTAGGATTGTTGTTTACTGTACTACCAAACAGGTTTCATAACTGTAAACAAACAGGTTTCATTACTGTAAACAAACAGATCTGCCTATAGGAAGAGATTCCTGTTCTGTGTGAATATTAACTGTTGCTGGGTTTAGTTACAGCCACACTTTATTTGGATAGTCCGGACAGCTGTCAGACTATCAACAAATTATCTGTTGATAAGCAACTGCTTGCTTAGGCTACGGTTAGGGTTACGGTTAGAAGAAGGTATAAGGATAGGGTTAGGGTTAGAATTAGGGTTAGTAGATAGTTAGTTGAAATGTTACTGATAGTCTGTAGAGCATCTACAGATCGACTATCCAAAGTGTTCCCACAGTTAGTGCTTCCAATAATGCAGAGCAGGACATACTGCAGACTGTATGGAACATACAGGTATTTCTCACTAATTATACATGTTCTGGGGCAACGTTTTGGACCCTTTCCTAATCTATCTGTTTCTCTGTCACTGGAGTAGTTAACCGTTGTATGCTCTGTCTGTCTGTCTGTCTGTCTGTCTGTCTGTCTGTCTGTCTGTCTGTCTGTCTGTCTGTCTGTCTGTCTGTCTGTCTGTCTGTCTGTCTGTCTGTCTGTCTGTCTGTCTGTCTGTCTGCCTGTCTGTCTGTCTGTCTGCCTGCCTGTCTGTCTGTCTGTCTGTCAGTGTTTGAGGAATGTCCAGGGCCATCTCTCCTCGTCTGTGTCTGCTAGCGAAGAGTTCAATAATAATAGTTTATTTTACTTGACCATCAATCTCGTCTCATACCACTGTGACAGTCAGGGCTTGCGAGATCTCTTAAAGCGGTGTGTGTGCGTGGTTGTGCGTGTGTGTGTGCGCGTGTGTGCGTACGTGCGTATGTGTACGTGTGTGTACGTGTGTGTGTGTGTACGTGTGTGTGTGTGTACGTGTGTGTGTGTGTGTGTATGTGTGTGTGTGTGTGTGTGTGTGTGTGTGTGTGTGTGCGTGTGTGCTTCAATGAGGATCTCTGCTTCTTCCACTGCCTTGTATCTGGTAATCCCAGAAAACTATCTGTCATAAATTCAGAAAATAGTGTCTTCTACTACAAACAGAATACCTGCTAGATCCACCGTGGTTTAAATCATGTAGATTAGGAGTGAATCTAAACCATGGATTAAAATAAGGCCTATGCCTATCAAGACATGGACCATAGATACATGTATATTAACTCTTATACACTGAGATGACAAAATATGAAGAGCTCTTTCCATGACATAGACTGACCAGGTGAATCCAGGTGAAAGCTATGATTCCTTATTGATGTCACCTTCAATCAGTATAGATGAAGGCAAGGAGACAGGTTAAAGAAGGATTTGTAAACCTTGAGACAATTGAAACATGGATTGTGTATGTGTACCATTCAGAGGGTGAATGGGCAGGTAGCCTAGTGGTTAGAGTGTTGGACCCGTAACTGAAAGGTTGCTGGATAGAATCCCCAAGCTGACAAGGTAAAAATTCTACCCCTGAACAAGGCAGTTAACCCACTGTTCCTAGGCTGTCATTGTAAATAAGAATTTGTTCTTAACTGCCTTGCCTAGTAAAATAAAGGTACAAAAAAAGGTGAATGGCCAAGACAAGATATTTAAGTGCCTTTGAATGGGGTAGTATGGAAGTACAGTACACTGGTTTGTGTCAAGAACTGCAATGCAGCTGGGGTTTTAATGTTCAACAGTTTCCTGTGTGTATCAAGAATGGTCCACCACCCAAAGGGCATCCAACCAACTTGATACAACTGTGGGAAATATTGGAGTCAACATGTGCCAGCATCTCTGTGTAAAGCTTTTGACACCTTTTATAGTCTATGCCCTGATGAATTTATGCTGTTCTGAGGGCAAAAGGGGGGTGCAACGCTCTCTCTCCCCCTCTGTTTTCTCTGTTTGAATGACTGTCATAAAAAACGGATATGATGTCTCTCTACTTCTTCTCCTTCCACCTCATCAGACTATTACCCATGCACCTCATCAGGCTCTAATCCATACACCTCATCAGACTGTAATCCTTACACCTCATCAGACTATTATCCATACACCTAATCAGGCTCTAATCCATACACCTCATCAGACTCTAATCCATACACCTCATCAGACTCTAATCCATACACCTAATCAGGCTCTAATCCGTACACCTCATCAGGCTCTAATCCATTCACCTCATCAGGCTCTAATCCATACACCTCATCAGGCTCTAATTCATTCACCTAATCAGGCTCTAATCCATACACCTCATCAGGCTGCAATCCATACACCTCATCAGACTCCAATCCATACACCTCATCAGGCTCTAAACCATACACCTCATTAGACTCTAATCCATACACCTCATCAGACTCTAATCCATTAAACTAATCAGGCTCTAATCCATACACCTCATCAGGCTCTAATCCATACACCTCATCAGGCTCTAATCCATACACCTCATCAGGCTCTAATCCATACACCTCATCAGGCTCTAATCCATACACCTCATCAGGCTCTAATCCACACACCTCATCAGACTCTAATCCATACACCTCATCAGACTCTAATCCATTCAACTCATCAGGCTCTAATCCATACACCTAATCAGGCTCTAATCCATACACCTCATCAGGCTCTAATCCATACACCTCATCAGGCTCTAATCCATACACCTCATCAGACTCTAATCCATACACCTTATCAGGCTCTAATCCATACACCTCATCAGGGTCCCAGGCTCCAAAGTCAGTATTATTACACTCTATTAAAACACTTCTCAATGTCTGTCTGGACAGAGACATGGAATTGGCATCTAGAAGCCAACGTCTGTGTTACCTCTGGTGTGTGAGTGACCAGGCCACACTCCAATAATAATGCCTGCCTCCTCTCCCCAAGGCCCTGAGTACAGCTCAGAAATTATGTCTCTCTAAGATGTGACCTTAGCTTGATAAGATGTTTCCTCAGATTTATAAAATGTTACCTCAACTCCTCCGTCTCAGATTAGCTGACCACAGACCTGACCTTTGCTGACCGGCTGGCCTCCTTGGTACCATGAGGGGAATGACTGTTATTTTCTGTAATGGTGATTGCTGGTGATTGGTGTTGTTATGGATAGCCTCTTATAGCTAGAGGGTGGTACTTTGATCAGTGATAGTGGGCCTGAGGAGGCTCTGTAAATTCACCCTACTCCTCCTCCTACACTCTAGGGCTTGATAATCCTGTAGTTAACGGGTTATAAATCTGAGTGTAGCCGTGGCGACAGTCAGTGTTAGTGTAGTCCAGTCCACACAGTCTCACATTCCACGCATACCAGACAGATGTCCACACTGGAGAGGACTGTGAGTCAGAAGATGGGCCCTGTGGGACCAGAGAGGGAAGGCCCTGTGGGACCAGAGAGGGAGGGCCCTGTGGGACCAGAGAGGGAGGGCCCTGTGGGATCAGAGAGGGAGGGCCCTGTGGGACCTGAGAGGGAAGGCCATGTGGGACCAGAGAAGGAAGGCCCTGTGGGACCAGAGAGGGAGGGCCCTGTGGGACCAGAGAGGGAGGGCCCTGTGGGACCAGAGAGGGAAGACCCTGTGGGACCAGACAATTAGACCAACCAAATCATGAGAAAACAAAAAAACAGAGCAAACTAGAATGCTATTTGGCCCTTAACAAAGAGTACACAGTGGCAGATTACCTGACCACTGTGACCGACCCAAACTTAAGGAAAGCTTTGGCTATGTACAGACTCAGTGAGCATAGCCTTGCTATTGAGAAAGGCCGCTGTAGGCATACCTGGCTGCCAAGAGAAGACAGGCTATGTGCACACTGCCCACAAAACGAGGTGGAAACTGAGCTGCAGAGACACAGAGAGACACAGACAGAGAGAGAGAGAGAGAGCGAGAGAGAGAGGTTAAGTAGAGGTTTAAGTGTTTTAGTGTTTTGTGAATCTGAGAGGGTCTTGGTGTTTGGCTTCTCTCTCTCTCTCTCTCTCTCTCTTTCTCTCTCGCTGTGTGTGTCTCTCTCTCTCTCTCTCTCCATTCCCTAACTCTGAGAGCATCTTTAAACAATTACAGTTTTAACAATTACAGAATCACAGCGTTGCAACCAAATGTCACCCTATTCCCTATATAGTGCACTACCTTTGACCAGAGCCCTATGGGCCCCAGGTCAAAAGTAGTGCACTATAAAGGGAATAGGGTCCCATTGGGACACAGCCACGGTGTCAAGTCTTTACCAGGCAACACCAGTCAATATGGATAGTGGAACCAAGAGCAAATTGGCTCAAAATCCCTAAATAACTCATCTATCCTGGTTGTTACCCGTGTCCTTGAAGCGTACAGCAACACAAACCAGAAGCCCTGTCTACCCTTCCCTCTGCGTCGGAGAACCAACGGTACATGCTCCTTTCTCCCCAGCTTTAAGCGCTATAGGGTAGCTTTATGACCAACTCTCACATCACACGGTGGCGAAGTACGGTACATAGTTGTGTGAGAAGGAAGGGCAGCTGGCAGTGCTGATCCTCTATGTGTTGCAGACGGTGTTACAGTACGTGCTTTTCATCATCAGCTGCACACAATGTAAAGCTGACCGTCCGCTGGTCACATGATCAAGATAAGAACTGAAAACATCATAGCAGAGATTCTGAGCTTATTTAAGCAACAGCGTCAGAAGAGGTTTAGTGTGCTAGTCTTGAGCCAAAGTCCCATTGTTTAATGTGTCTTGATGTGTGGGTACATACGGTAGTCGCAGGTATGTTTAGATTCTAAAAGTAGTTCTTACTTTTTGTGTTCCAAAGTCCACCTGTGGAATTTACCAAAGGTAAACTGGCACAAATTGCTCTTTAGAGCCAGTCTATGACCCTTATAATGATGTCTGATTGGTCTGTGTGATTCCAGCCAAACGTGTTCCTTCCCTGGCTGGGTCCGCCTTTGTCTACTGCAGAAACAGGCCTATCCTCGGTGCCCTTTTACCAAATACAGTATCTGTTCATTGTTTTAAAGTGCCATCAGGTCTCTTATTCACTTTACTGCTGCTGCCTCTTAAAATCTCCTGGTAGATCAAACCTCTAAAATCTCCTGGTAGATCAAACCTATAAAATCTCCTGGTAGAACAAACCTATATAATGGTAAAAGTGCCCTTTCTTTCGCTCCTTCCCTTGATAATTTTTCGCAAGACTGTGCAAACGCAGAAAGAGAAACTTCCTGGACGGATGTGAAACGTTTGCAGCCAGTTGAAGGCGAGAAATGTTCCTCAGGAGTGTTTTGCAACAGGACTTACTGAGAACCAGCAGGAGTCCTGGATTTCGCTGTGAAAGTGTGAGCTGGCGTGTTTTGGGAGATGGTGAAAACATGCTTTTACACGCTTACCTTTTTACTTCAAGTAATCATCACAAAAAATATGAATCCAGAGAATTCAGTAGTCTCTCTCTCCAGTCTCTCTCTCCAGTCTCTCTCTCCAGTCTCTCTCTCCATTCTCTCTCTCCAGTCTCTCTCTCCAGTCTCTCTCTCCAGTCTCTCTCTCCAGCCTCTCTCTCCAGCCTCTCTCTCCAGCCTCTCTCTCCATTCTCTCTCTCCAGCCTCTCTCTCCATTCTCTCTCTCCAGCTTCTCTCTCCAGTCTCTCTCTCCAGCCTCTCTCTCCATTCTCTCTCTCCAGCCTCTCTCTCCATTCTCTCTCTCCAGCCTCTCTCTCCAGTCTCTCTCTCCAGCCTCTCTCTCCATCCTCTCTCTCCAGCCTCTCTCTCCAGTCTCTCTCTCCAGTCTCTCTCTCCAGCCTCTCTCTCCAGTCTCTCTCTCCAGTCTCTCTCTCCAGCCTCTCTCTCCAGCCTCTCTCTCCAGCCTCTCTCTCCAGTCTCTCTCTCCAGCCTCTCTCTCCAGTCTCTCTCTCCAGTCTCTCTCTCCAGCCTCTCTCTCCAGCCTCTCTCTCCAGTCTCTCTCTCCAGTCTCTCTCTCCAGTCTCTCTCTCCAGTCTCTCTCTCCAGCCTCTCTCTCCATCCTCTCTCTCCAGCCTCTCTCTCCATCCTCTCTCTCCAGCCTCTCTCTCCAGCCTCTCTCTCCAGCCTCTCTCTCCAGCCTCTCTCTCCAGCCTCTCTCTCCAGTCTCTCTCTCCAGCCTCTCTCTCCAGTCTCTCTCTCCAGTCTCTCTCTCCAGCCTCCCTCTCCATCCTCTCTCTCCATCCTCTCTCTCCAGTCTCTCTCTCCAGTCTCTCTCTCCAGCCTCTCTCTCCAGCCTCTCTCTCCAGCCTCTCTCTCCAGTCTCTCTCTCCAGTCTCTCTCTCCATCCTCTCTCTCCAGTCTCTCTCTCCAGTCTCTCTCTCCAGTCTCTCTCTCCATCCTCTCTCTCCATCCTCTCTCTCTCCATCCTCTCTCTCCAGCCTCTCTCTCCAGTCTCTCTCTCCAGCCTCTCTCTCCAGCCTCTCTCTCCAGCCTCTCTCTCCAGTCTCTCTCTCCATCCTCTCTCCAGTCTCTCTCTCCAGTCTCTCTCTCCAGCCTCTCTCTCCAGCCTCTCTCTCCAGCCTCTCTCTCCAGTCTCTCTCTCCAGCCTCTCTCTCCATCCTCTCTCTCCAGCCTCTCTCTCCATCCTCTCTCTCCAGCCTCTCTCTCCAGCCTCTCTCTCCAGTCTCTCTCTCCAGTCTCTCTCTCCAGTCTCTCTCTCCATCCTCTCTCTCCAGCCTCTCTCTCCAGTCTCTCTCTCCAGCCTCTCTCTCCAGCCTCTCTCTCCAGCCTCTCTCTCCATCCTCTCTCTCCAGCCTCTCTCTAGCATTTAAGAGTATGGATTTGCCAACAGACCCTCCTTACTGACAACAACTTTATTAGAAACAGCTGTTCTAGGATCAGTGCTCCACACTGCAAAGAGAGACACACACGCACGCACACGCACGCACGCATGCACGCATGCACACACACACACTCTCTCTGTCTCTTGCTCTGGATGACCTCTCTGACAGTCCGGATGATATAGGCATCTGCCGTAAAATAATGGGCCCAGGGTGGAGATAAAATCAGTCCATCCATCTCTCCATCCCTCCAGCCTGCTGATAAGGCCTTATTAAGTCCCATCTCCATCCATTAGTTGTAGGTCAGATCCACAAAGGTCTCCAGTTAGTCTCCAGTTAGACCAATGTACCTCAGGGCTCTCTGCTAGCCGACCATTTACACTCAGGCAATTACTCAGATGGCCTCAGTTCGAGGGTCAAACTGGTCCTATTTACCCACGGGCCTTGACTAATGATGGGCTCGTATGCAATCTCAATGTTGGATGGAGGACAGGTCATTGGATGGCTTCCATTGTGGATTTGTCAAAAGCTTATGTATCTCTTCCCGTACTTACAGAACTCATATCCAGAGCCGGGCAGCCCTATACGCTCACTACACAAGTTGCGTAGGGCCCCGCAAATTACGCAAGGGCCCCATCGAAGTTTACAACTTCGATGAGAAGATGAAGCGGAACTATCCTTCTGGTCACGAAAGAGAAAAGAAAAAAACACCATGAGAGTGAATTGCGGGAACAGCAATCAGGTAAACTTCTCCTCTCCAAGTTTGATGTCAGCAAGTAACAGTAATGTTAAGTTGATGTGCTAGCTTGCAGTGCATCTCTCTTTAGTCTGTCTGTCTTGCTAACCTAGCTGGGCAGTGCATCGCTTGGTCTGTCTGTGTCTTGTTTGCTTGCCAGCCACTTCCAGGGCTGTGGTCTGTGACTTTGTGCCCGACAAAAGTGAGAGTGAAATAAAACTATTTATTACGTTTGATAAACGCCAACGGGCGACTGTGTTTATAAACTGCAGCTCGGAAAAGCATGCGTTCATACGCGCGTCCACAAAATGAAACTTGCGCTTTCCAGCAGCAACCTCTGTGGGGACCAGTCCAGACAATATATGGGCGTGATGGTACTCCTCATAGGCGCACATAATTTTAAAACCATTATCTAATGCAACTAATGCAAGATGGAAAGCAATGGATTGACATTGACTATTGATTTATATATTGAATGTAAAATGTTGATTATCTGGGCATACTGGGCAATATGGATGCACATCTTTCAGTAAATAATAACCATCAAGTATTCAGCCAAGCCATAGTATAAATAGTATTTTATATTTGAAAATGTATTTGAAAATAAAATGAAAATGTGGAATTTACAGTCACCCTACCAGTAACAGTAGCATCGGCAGAGAGGAGCTTTTCAAAATGAAAGCTCATCAAAAGCTACCTGAGGTCTTCCATGTCACAGGAACGTTTGAGTGGTCTGGCCATCGTGAGCATAGATCATGACCTGGGGAAACACATGTCCTATGATGACATCAATGATGATTTTGCCTCAAGAAAGTGCAGAAGAGGAATATTTTTATGGTAAGATTTTAATTCAAACATTAAAATGTTTACACACTTACTAACATTTATAAGATTGTATGGCAGACGTGCATTTGTGTAAATTACTGCTTAACTATTTGACATACTTTCTCAATTTCTTCCAGCCAGTCCAGATAGACTGGTGACCATTCTGATGCTGAAAATGCCCAGGCTGTAGAGGGAACCAAAGTTAATCACACAGCTGTATAGGTTTTATTTTACTATTTTGAGACATATAGCTGCAGCCATAGTCTATAGACTTATGTTTACATTGTATAGACAAAGCTAATTATATAATATTGTGAGGACTGGACTAATTACCAGGAAGCAGAGACAAAGATCACTGTTCTATTTTATTATTTTCTACATTTTATATTTTCTACAATTTCTTATTTATGTTAATGTTAATATTTACTTATCTTAAGATTCTATAGAAAATATTATATTCAATAAATATTGTTTGTTTATACCTCGTTCTGTTCTGTATAGGTATACTTATTCTTAGACCCACAGATGGAGCAAACTGTTTTAAAGGAGGGAGGATTGTAGTGGGAGCACTGGGGTGTCAGGTGTGACTGTGTGGCAAATGGCAAATGGTTTACATGGATCACGGGTCAAGTAGTAGGGCCCCTTAGCAGAATTTTGCTCAGGGCCCCAGGGAAGTCAGGGCCGGCTCTGCTCATATCCCTGGTATAAATCGTTAATCGTACACGGCCAGAGACATAATGAGCCAATCCTGGCCTAACTTGACCTGACTGTCATTAGCCTGACTAAGTGTTGCTGAGAAAAGCCCATATCTACAAATCAACAGAGATAATGTCTAGCTACATTAGGACATCTCATCAATAGAGATAACGTCTAGCTACATTAGGACATCTCATCATCAGAGATAATGTATAGCTACATTAGGACATCTCATCGTCAGAGATAATGTCTAGCTACATTAGGACATCTCTGTTCATAGTCCCTGTTCAAAGTCCCTGTTCATAGTAAAACTCTTGTTAACACCGTCTATTCATGTGGGTACATGAGTTCCAGGCCTGGTTTCAATGCCTCCCACAGGGTCTGCCTACAACTAGCCCACACCCTGGCTGGCTGACCTGACCAGACCTCACAATGTTCATACTGTACATACACTATATGAAACATCCACTGAATGTCCATAGATACACTATACAGTATAAAACAGGGTTCCTGTGTGGCACAGTTGGTAGTAGCATGACACTAGCAAAAGCCAGGGTCGCGGGTTCCATTCCCATTGGGGTCACATATGCTCAAATCATTGCACAAACTGTAATGTATAATGGCATATATATGACTGTTATATTAAAATACCCCCTGACTGACTGGGGGTACTGTATTGTAGATTCCTAGGGACAGTTGTAATTGCTCCTTAGGGAATACTATAAATAAAGTTTTATTGAATTGAACAGTTTGTCATGTAAGGCTATCGTTATAGACTGAGGTAGAATATGAACCCAGCTCTATTCAGAGCACAGAGCATCACTGTAGTCTTTGTATTAGATATGAATGAAGCTCTGGATATATTAACCAACAGAACAGTGTCTAGTTGTTGGGAAGGTTATTGAATGGGGATGTCAATTTGTACTGCAAGTGTATCTGCACTGCAAGTGAATCTGTACTGCAAGTGAATCTGTACTGCAAGTGAATCTGCACTGCAAGTGAATCTGTACTGCAAGTGTATCTGCACTGCAAGTGAATCTGTACTGCAAGTGAATCTGTACTGCAAGTGTATCTGCACTGCAAGTGAATCTGTACTGCAAGTGAATCTGCACTGCAAGTGAATCTGTACTGCAAGTGGATCTGTACTGCAAGAGAATCTGTAATGCAAGTGAATGAAACAAGGCTCTTGTCTGACAATAACTGTACAGTATCTGAGTTTAGTGATTTGTACTGTAGAACAGCCCAGTTTTGATTATGATTCTGTACTATTCTCTCAATACTTTACTATTGAAATTAATTCAATAGTTTACCATTATTGTGGTACTGGACAAAGCTCAAATGTTCTCTCTCTCTCTCTCTCTCTCTCTCTCTCTCTCTCTCTCTCTCTCTCTCTCTCTCTCTCTCTCTCTCTCTCTCTCTCTCTCTCTCTCTCTCTCTCTCTCCTCCACAGGTAACTGTGAGCTCAGGTGTTATCCTGTGATGGTCCAGGTCTTCACTGTTCTTTATGCAGGCTATGTCCTCAGCTGTACTGCCTGCTGTGTTTGGGGAATACATTACTAAAGCCTGGCTAAGCACATCGACCGTGTCCTCTCTTCTCTCTTCAGTATCAGCCCAGATAATTACATGTTACTGGGGAGGGCTGAGTCGTAGAGGATCTGGGGATGGAGATGTTAGGCTGAGTCGTAGAGGAACTGGGGATGGAGATGTTACTGGGGAAGGCTGAGTCTTAGAGGAACTGGGGATGGAGATATAAGGCTGGGCTTTCCTCAGTTAGAACAATTTGTTGTGATTATTTTGAAATATATAGAAGTGTTGTCAGAGCAAATCACGGTATTCAGTTGTGATCTCAGTTTACTCGCTTGTCACGTAGTATTTGCGTCCTCGGAGCATCACTGACCTAATACTTCACAGATACAATTTCATATGAATCCCATAAATACACTGTTGTGTAATGTTGTGAAGAGGCTGTGCTGCTGTCTGTTCACCAGTACTGTCAGACAGAGCCAGCGTTGTTTACTACCAACCTGTCACTTACTGTCAAGTCTGTCACTGGGGTTTTTGCTAGGGTTAGGATTGAGCTGGGGTGAGGACATGAAGCTTGGGTTAGGAATGAGCTGGGGTGAGGACATGAAGCTAGGGTTAGGATTGAACTGGGGTGAGGACATGAAGCTAGGGTTAGGTTTGAGATGGGGTGAGGACATGAAGCTAGCGTTAGGGTTAGGGTTAGGGTTGACCTGGGGTGAGGACATGAAGCTAGTGTTAGGGTTAGGGTTAGGGTTGACCTGGGGTGATGACATGAAGCTAGGGTTAGGGTTAGTGGTGGGATACGGTTACATGTATAACTTAAGAGCCCTTAGTTTTTCCAGGTCAGATCACATGGTCCAGGCTCCTCTATCTTTTAACACTGAGAAAAGAAACATAAGCACATACTTTTATAAGAACCTCTTCCTGTCTATAAACAAAGACTTTGCCCTGGTAGATAGATGCCAGATGAGGACATGATGGTACAGCCCTGCTGAGGGAAGAGAGGGGGTGTATCCCAAATGGAACCCTATTCCCAAATATTGCACTACTTTAGACGCGAGGGGTCCTGGTCCAAAGTATAGTGCACTAAATAGGGAATAGGGTGTCATTTGGAACGCTAGTGTTAGCGGACCAAATGGAAAACAGACTGTAGATAAACAGCTCTGCTCAACATTATAAAAGAATGAGATGGATGAAGTCATCAGCCACAGAACATCTTGGTAATAGTTTCATTGTTTAGTTTAACTCTTCAGTATCTGAAAACTCTAGAAAAACACACAGGACTTCTTCCGCTGTTTGGGAGGGGAAATGTAGGACTAGTTGAAATTGGGATGAGGCACAAACTGCTGAAACTGATATAGAGAGCGGATCATTGACCTCATGTGAACTTTCCCCTAACCTAAGCCCTAAACACAACCTCAGACACATTTTCCCCTAACCTAAGCCCTAAACACAACCTCAGACACGTTTTCCCCTAATGTAAGCCCTAAACACAACGTCAAACACGTACCTATACTCTTCCTCCTCCTCCTCATTCTACTTCCTAGAAGTGGGCTAGTAGCAAACCTGGGTTCAAATAGTATTTGCTTTCTTTGAAAATACTTTAGCTGTGCTTGACTGAGCTTGCCTGGTGCAGTGGATCCAATGGAAAAGTCCCGACCATGTCTCACTCCAACCAGGCTCAATTAAACAAGCTAAATATTTGAAAGAAAATAAACACTAGTTGAACCCGGGTCTGGCTAGTACTGCCCTCCCTACATGTGACGTGAGGCTGTAGTCAGTAACCCTAACCCAGTGTGGATCTTAGCAGGGGAGCGGCAGGGGTCATGACCCCTTGTGTCACGCTCTAATTTTGATTGTCATGTTGATAGAGAGGAAAGAGAGTGGAAAATTAGCAAGCTACAATCGGTGTCAATGAAAGGCCTGCTTTTCAAGGGGGCTGACTACCTCCGGAAGTTGTTTTATTTGTATTTTTATTTAACCTTTATTTAACTAGGCAAGTCAGTTAAGAACAAATACTTATTTACAATGACGGCCTACCCCGGCCAAACCCTCCCCTAACCCGGACGATGCTGGGCCAAGTGTGCACCGCTCTATGGTAGCCAACAACACTACCCCGACAGTTGCCCCTCTCTAAGCAGCCCAACATTCATACAGTAAAAATACTAATAGCAGAGCAGTGTTTTTAAAACAGCTGAAATGTACAGACATTTCATTATATTTGAGACTTGTTTCATTTAGTTTTCGCCTGAAATTGTCACAGTACCTTTAAGAAAGGCTGTTTTTCCCTCCTTGGCTGCTCTGAGCTGATGTTTGATATGCTAACATTACTAGCTAGCTATGTTATGGTCTTGCAAGCTACATTTAGCTAATGCGTGTAAGAATGAGAAAATAAACCCTTTAGTTGTCTGCACATCCTTGTGAATTGTTGCATTATTAGGTAAGAGTGTAATATGGTTTGGTTGCATTATTCAAGACTGTAGCTAATATTTTTAAGAGGAAAAGTTGCTCACAATCATTGAATAGGTTGCCAGCTTACTGACTAGATTTGGAGCAGCAGAGCAAGAATGTCATGTTGCCAGCCACAACGAAAGGTAAGAATGTCATGTTGCCAGACCCAACGAAAGGTAAGAATGTCATGTTGCCAGCCACAACGAAAGGTAAGAATGTCATGTTGCCAGCCACAACGAAAGGTAAGAATGTCATGTTGCCAGCCACAACGAAAGGTAAGAATGTCATGTTGCCAGCCACAACGAAAGGTAAGAATGTCATGTTGCCAGCCACAACGAAAGGTAAGAATGTCATGTTGCCAGCCACAATGAAAGGTAAGAATGTCATGTTGCCAGCCACAATGAAAGGTAAAGCAAAAATCAAATCGAAAACATTTTGTCACATGCGCCGAATACAACATGTGTAGACCTTACTGTGAAATGCTTACTTACAAGCCCTTAACCAACAATGCAGTTCAAGAAATGGAGTTAAGAAAATATTTACTAAATAAAGTAAAGTAAAAATACATTAAAAAGTAACACAATAAAATAACAATAACGAGGCTATTTACAATGTAAATAGTCCAGGTGGCCATTTGATAAATTGTTCAGCAGTCATATTGCTTGGGGGTAGAAGCTGTTAAGGAGCCTTTTGGACCTAGACTTGGCTCTCCGGTACCACTTGCTATACAGAAACCCAGCCTAAAACCCCAAACAGCAAGCAATGCAGATGTAGAAGCACGGTGGCATGGTGGCTAGGAAAAACCTAGAGAGGACCAGGTTCTGAGGGGTGCCAGGCCCCTTCTGGCTGTGCCGGTGGAGATTATAACAATACATGGCCATTAAGGCCAGATATTTCTACAAGATGTTCAAACATTCATAGATGACCAGCAGGGTCAAATAATGATCACAGTGATTGTAGAGGTTGCAAGAGGACATGGCTTGGGTGACTGGAGTCTATGACAATTCTTTGGGCCTTCCTCTGACACCGCCTAGTGTATAGGTCCTGGATGGCAGGAAGCTTGACCCCAGTGATGTACTGAACTGAATACTCTAGAACAGGTATTCTCAAACTGGGTTACACTAAATAAAAATGTGATTCACATTTATAAAAAATAAAAAAAATCTTCACATTTTCAAACAGTCCATTTTGATTTTCCAACGAGGCTATACATTTGGGTGCTCATTCCGTTTGCTCGAAAATTGATAAATGGTTAAAAAAAAGTAAGGCCCGCGTCCATAGAGACACATACCAGCTCTACTGGTAGTACTGCTACTACCAGCACCTGTCGACGACACAAGTTGTTCTGCTTCCACTGCTAGCATCAGTAATTCTACATTTGCTGTTAGCCCAGCAAGCATGGACACTGACAGTTGTGAATCTGATGCAGCCGAAGAGCTACTGCCCCCATACTCGGGAAAGCACTGAACAACAGACAGGGACATTGGACCATCGAAGAGTCGCAAATATGATGAGAACTACATTGATTTGGGGTTCACTTTCACTACCGTTCAAAAGTTTGGGGTCACTTAGAAATGTCCTTGTTTTTGAAAGAAAAGCCTTTTTTTTTGTCAATTAAAATAGCATGAAATTGATCAGAAATACAGTGTAGACAATTGTAATGTTGTAAATGACTATTATAGCTGGAAACGGCAGATTTTTTATAGAATATCTACATAGGCGTACAGAGGCCCATTATCAGCAACCATCACTCCTGTGTTCCAATGGAACGTTGTGTTAGCTAAGTTTATCATTTTAAAAAGCTAATTAAACATTAGAAAACCCTTTTGCAATTATGTTAGCACAACTGAAAACTGTTGTGCTAATTAAAGAAGCAATAAAACTGTCCTTCTTTAGACTAGTTGAGTATCTGGAGCATCAGCATTTGTGAGTTTGATTACAGGCTCAAAATGGCCAGAAACAAATAACTTTCTTCTGAAACTTGTCAGTCTATTCTTGTTCTGAGAAATGAAGGCTATTCCATGCAAGAAATTGCCAAGAAACTGAAGATCTCGTTGTGCTGTCTCTTAAATTTTTGTCAATGAGAATAGCCTCTGAGTTATTATGTTTCTGGTAATTGAAGCAGACGGGAAGTATTGTTTAAAGTTCTGGCTAGTACAGTGGTATAGTAGGCTATTATCTATTACAATGTTGAAGCTGATTTTAAAATGTTGTAGATTATGAACTGTCATTTGACCAGATGTCAATCAAGCTGAAATAATGATACAACAGTGTCAATGTTAACAAACCATCCCTCTATCCATGTAAAACTGTTCCCAAGGTGTATGACAAACAATGAATACAGGCTCTATGCAGAACCCATGGAATTCACAATGAATACAGGCTCTATGCAGAACCCATGGAATTCACAATGAATACAGGCTCTATGCAGAACCCATGGAATTCACAATGAATACAGACTATGCAGAACCCATGGAATTCACAATGAATACAGGCTCTATGCAGAACCCATGGAATTCACAATGAATACAGACTATGCAGAACCCATGGAATTCACAATGAATACAGGCTCTATGCAGAACCCATGGAATTCACAATGAATACAGGCTCTATGCAGAACCCATGGAATTCCTCCTATCTATTACTGCAGACACATATATCCCTCTGTTCCCTCCCATCCCTCTGTTCCCTCCCATCCCTCTGTTCCCTCCGGTATAGCCTAGCGTTTCCATTAGGATAGCCCGGCCTTGGAATTTACAGTCCAACAGAACTCATAATAAAACACCTGTGGACATGCAGAGGAATGGGGAGGAGGGAGGGAGGGAGGGAGGGAGGGAGGGAGGGAGGGAGGGAGGGAGGGAGGGAGGGACAGCCCTTGAGAAAACACACTCTTCTCTCTCTCTCTAGTCTCTCTCTCTGTCTCTCTCTCTCTCTAGTTTCTCTTTCTCTCTAGTCTCTCTCTATCTCTCTCTCTCGTCTCTCTCTAGTCTCTCTCTCTCTTTCTCTAGTCTACTCTGATACTGTTGTTGGAATACTCTGGAAGCATACTCTGATACTGTTGTTGGAATACTCTGGAAGCATACTCTGATACTGTTGCTGGAATACTCTGGAAGCATACTCTTGGTCAGGGTTTCCTGCCCCCCCCCCCCCCCCCCTGTGTAGTGTCTGCGCACTACACAGCTGATTCAAATAATCAATGATTGATGAGTTGGTTATTTGAATCAGCTGTGTAATCCTAGTGCAAAAACCAAGGGGGGCCCAGGACCCAGTTTGGAACATCTTGCTCTAAACCAGTTCTCTCCAACTGTGTTCCTGGAGAGAGTTCGTAAAAAAAGTATGAACATGTAACTAACTGTAAGTCACTCTGGATAAGAGCGTCTGCTAAATGACTAGAATGTAAATATGGAGAGCCACCCTCCTGTAGGTTTTAAGTCCAACCCTGTTCCTGGAGAGCTACCCTCCTGTAGGTTTTAAGTCCAACCCTGTTCCTGGAGGGCTACCCTCCTGTAGGTTTTAAGTCCAACCCTGTTCCTGGAGAGCTACCCTCCTGTAGGTTTTAAATTCAACCCCAGTTGTAACTAACCTGATTCAGTTTATCAACCAGCTAATTATTAGAATCAGGTGCGCTAGATTAGGGTTGGAGCGAAAACCTACAGGAGGGTAGCTCTCCAGAAACAGGGTTGGACTTAAAACCTACAGGAGGGTGGCTCTCCAGAAACAGGGTTGGAGTTAAAACCTACAGGAGGGTAGCTCTCCAGAAACAGGGTTGGAGTTAAAACCTACAGGAGGGTAGCTCTCCAGAAACAGGGTTGGAGTTAAAACCTACAGGAGGGTAGCTCTCCAGAAACAGGGTTGGAGTTAAAACCTACAGGAGGGTAGCTCTCCAGAAACAGGGTTGGAGTTAAAACCTACAGGAGGGTAGCTCTCCAGAAACAGGGTTGGAGTTAAAACCTACAGGAGGGTAGCTCTCCAGAAACAGGGTTGGAGTTAAAACCTACAGGAGGGTAGCTCTCCAGAAACGGGTTTGGAGTTAAAACCTACAGGAGGGTAGCTCTCCAGAAACAGGGTTGGAGTTAAAACCTACAGGAGGGTAGCTCTCCAGAAACAGGGTTGGAGTTAAAACCTACAGGAGGGTAGCTCTCCAGAAACGGGGTTGGAGTTAAAACCTACAGGAGGGTAGCTCTCCAGAAACAGGGTTGGAGTTAAAACCTACAGGAGGGTAGCTCTCCAGAAACAGGGTTGGAGTTAAAACCTACAGGAGGGTAGCTCTCCAGAAACAGGGTTGGAGTTAAAACCTACAGGAGGGTAGCTCTCCAGAAACAGGGTTGGAGTTAAAACCTACAGGAGGGTAGCTCTCCAGAAACGGGGTTGGAGTTAAAACCTACAGGAGGGTAGCTCTCCAGAAACGGGGTTGGAGTTAAAACCTACAGGAGGGTAGCTCTCCAGAAACAGGGTTGGAGTTAAAACCTACAGGAGGGTAGCTCTCCAGAAACGGGGTTGGAGTTAAAACCTACAGGAGGGTAGCTCTCCAGAAACAGGGTTGGAGTTAAAACCTACAGGAGGGTAGCTCTCCAGAAACAGGGTTGGAGTTAAAACCTACAGGAGGGTAGCTCTCCAGAAACAGGGTTGGAGTTAAAACCTACAGGAGGGTAGCTCTCCAGGAACAGGGTTGGGGAACCCTGCTCTAAACTATAATGTAATTTTGGATTTATTTAACTAGGCAAGTCAGTTAACAAATTCTTATTTACAATGACGGCCGAACTCGGACGACCCTGGGCCAATTGTGCGCTGCCCTATGGGACCCCCAATCACGGCCGTAGGTGTTTTTATATTATGAGCTTTATATTCAACACTACAACAACTAATTCTGCATGGAACAATCTTTCAATGTGTTGATTGTATTAACTCACAGAGATAGCCTCACCCCAAAACAGATGTCACTGAAATAAAAGGCTTTGTTCAGAGGAGTGAAATTCTATATCAGACAACATTTTCAGAGCGGGTCATTCAGGGATTAAACTACAAATGGCCGACACATGTCACTGATTTATATCTAGAGAGCATGAACCCTAACACTATCACACACAGGGAAGCATGCACCCACGCATGCAAGCACACACGCATGCACGTTCATTTGCACGCTCGCACGCACACACCAAACACATAGACACACACCAAACACACACACACACACACACACACAAACACACACACACACACACACACACGGTATGCCCTAAAGTCCAACCCAGCTTCTCCTTATTCTTTGAGATCTACACAGTATCTCCTTCCTCTGTTCTCTGTTGCAGATCAAACTAACTAACCAAACACGGACCAAACACGGACCAAACACATACCAAACACATACCAAACACATACCAAACACGGACCAAACACGGACCAAACACGGACCAAACGGACCAAACGGACACATGCATATTGTTGTGCAGGTTTGGCAACTTGGCTGCAAGTCCACTCCTCCTCATCATGGTCAGACTGGAACACAGAGAGAAAAGCAAGCTCCTCATCATGGTCAGACTGGAACACAGAGAGAAAAGCAAGCTCCTCATCATGGTCAGACTGGAACACAGAGAGAAAAGCAAGCTCCTCATCATGGTCAGACTGGAACACAGAGAGAAAAGCAAGCTCCTCATCATGGTCAGACTGGAACACAGAGAGAAAAGCAAGCTCCTCGTCATTATCATGGTCAGACTGGAACACAGAGAGAAAAGCAAGCTCCTCATCATGGTCAGACTGGAACACAGAGAGAAAAGCCATCTGGTCTTTTATTTAGTTTCTGTCTTTTTGCTTCTCTTCTTTTGTCTCTGTTTGACTTGATGTGATTCATTGTCCAGTGTCGTTAAATATGTCTGTACGTCTGGCAGAACTGTGAGGAGGATTATCTCCTGCAATTAAATATTTACTACTCACAGGAGGCACTGAGTGTGCGTTTGCATTCTTGTGTGTGCGTCTGTGTTTGTGTTAATGTTTTGGTCTGCGTGTGTGTAGACCCAGGCCTGAATAGGGGCTCCCTCTACAAAGTCCAGGGGCCCCACAGCGTTTGTGAGGCTAAGTGGTCCTGAGCATAGAATCTTCTAGTCTATTAGCCAACAGAGACAGTCTGCTGCCACGGCTAATCCTGATACCTTGGAGAATCAGGAGGGTCATGGTCCTTTGAAGAGTGGCCATCCTAAAGGCTCCCTGCCACCTACACTCTTAGAAAAAAAGATGCTATCTAGAACCTAAAAGGGTTCTTCAGCTGTCCCCATAGGAGAACCATTTGAATAACCCCTTGGATTCCATGTAGATCCCTTTCTATAGATGAGAGAATGAGAGGATGAGAGAATGAAGGGATGAGAGAATGAGAGAATGAAGGGATGAGAGAATGAGAGGATGAAGGGAATCTAAGGATGGATAAGACCTGTGAGATCTCTTTGTGGAGATTAGCCCTTACTAAACTCCTAAGCCTTAGTAAACATACTGTACCCTGGCACATACGGTATACAGCAGTACATAAAAGCCAAGACTGGATGCACAGTGTGGTCGGTCAGCTTGTCCTATTTCTGGCACTCTGTGTCCTCTTTTCCCACGATCCCCTGACGGCACAGTGACGATAGCAGGGCTGTTCATAAATCCCTGAAGGCACAGTAACGATAGCAGGGCTGTTCATAAATCCCTGATGGCACAGTGACAATAGCAGGGCTTTTTATGCATGACTGATCCCATGCTATGACCATGGAATATGTGACAGGGTCGGTCATGACCTAAGACTGAATGCCTGGCGAGTGGACCTAGTTACGCCAAACATGAGGAGGAGGATGATGTCATTGTTACTGTCAGATGATCAGGGAGGGAATAGGTCTCATCCTTGGAGGACTGTAGTGGTGTACTAATCAAGGACTATTCCTACTGGGTTTCTACCCAGCTAGCAAAGAACGTTCCTGTAACGTTCCCTAAAGTTACCCCATTTGGTTCGGAATTTTTCTAAGAACCTTTAGTGAATGTTGCTATTTTGGTAAGGTAGAAACACATTGTTCTGAGAACGTTCAAATAACCTAATAAAATAAAGAAATTTTTTGGTGAATTACAACTTTTACGTAATGTTCCCCTGTGGTTTCCGTTTGGTTGTCGGAGTAAAAAAACGTTCTGAAAGAGGAGATAAAGTGTGTGTGGAGTTGAGTGCATATCATTTATTAAATAGCTAACTGGTTTTTTATCCCCTCCAAAAAATGTTTTTATTTACAAGACAAATGGCCATGTGACACCTTGAGCTGTTGTCAAGATGGCGGATGGTGTCGGAGAGGTTGCACAGGGAGAAATGTTTGGAGAACCGGAGCAATTGGTGAAGATGGAGGAAAATAAAATAAGGAAGAAAGTGGAGCATATTATGAATAAACATGAGGTGGGGGATTACACAGGCCTTCTGGGAGATCTGGTGGAAAAGGAAAATATGAAAAAGGAGAACAGTGGAAAAGGTTATGAGGGAATATGGAATGAGGGATTTCACAGAACCTTTGGAAGAACTCGAGAGTGATGAGAGTGAGGATGAATTAGATGTGGTGGCAGATGCAGTGATGACTGTTGAGAAGAAGTTGAGTGCAAAGGGAAGCAGTGTGGTTAGGAAGGTTGGCGTCAAGTGCACAAAGAGGGATACGTGTTCCAGTAGCACAGAGATGGAACCTGACAAGAGTATGGATGAAGTTCCTGCAGTGAGGACCGCCGAGTTCAGGCCTCGGTGCGAGGATTTAAAACCTGTTTTATAAAACAAATTGATAATGATAATTGGGTAATCCTGTGTGTGTGTGTTCCCAACTTTGTAACCTTCAGAGAACGTTCCCAGAATGTTCCCCTGCTACCTTCATACAACCAAAAGAGAACATTCAAAGAACGTTAAGAAAACCATCCATTTGAACCATTAGGGAACATTGGTGCAACGTTCAGGGAACGTTACCACAATCTTCAAGGAACGTTCCCAGAATGTTTCCAGAACCAAAATGTGTTATCTGGGTAGTGGCTTAAGACGGGTCTGTGACTAGAAACTTTTTAACAATAGGGCTAGAAACATTGAAAACGTTTTAACTCATGCACGGCTAGAAAAAACAAGAACACCTTCATGCTTCAGTGGATAAAACTGATCATGTAGATTAACGTAATTTCGAAACCTCTTGTCATGTCTGTCATTGCATACCTTAGAGAGCTATTTATAACTTGTCCGAAATGTCCAGATCAACTTGCCCATGTCAGCTAACATTTTTTAGCTAGGTTTTTTAGTCGGCTCAGGGATTTGTAATGTTTGAGTCACTAAAATATCACATGAATACACATTAGACATCAGTACACATTAGACATGAGTACACATTAGACATCAGTACACATTAGACATGAATACACATTAGACATCAGTACACATTAGACATGAATACACATTAGAAAATGCAAAATGTATGGAATTGCAAGAAAATGAGCTTTAAAACGACAACACCTGTCTAGAAGGAACAACACCTGTCTAGAAGGAACAACACCTGTCTAGAAGGAACAACACCTATCTAGAAGGAACAACACCTATCTAGAAGGAACAACACCTGTCTAGAAGGAACAACACCTGTCTAGAAGGAACAACACCTATCTAGAAGGAACAACACCTATCTAGAAGGAACAACACCTATCTAGAAGGAACAACACCTGTCTAGAAGGAACAACACCTGTCTAGAAGGAACAACACCTGTCTAGAAGGAACAACACCTATCTAGAAGGAACAACACCTATCTAGATGGAACAACACCTGTCTAGAAGGAACAACACCTATCTAGAAGGAACAACACCTGTCTAGAAGGAACAACACCTGTCTAGAAGGAACAACACCTGTCTAGAAGGAACAACACCTGTCTAGATGGAACAACACCTGTCTAGAAGGATCAACGCCTATCAAACAGCTGTCATAAGAAGACTGATCTTCATGTCAGAGTGTCTGTTTTTACTGTATGCTTGTTTGTGTGTGTTGTGTGTGTTACTATGTTGTTGTCACTCTCCTCTTTCCATTAATGAGTTGATTGATTGTTCCATTGTCTATTAGTCTGTAAACAAAGTGATGCTTTCCCGCTGGGCACTGACGTCAATTCAACGTCTATTTCACGTCGGTTCCACGTAATTACATTGAAATGACTTGGAAACAACTTTGATTCAACCAGTGTGTGCCCAGT
The DNA here is from genome assembly GCA_023634145.1 of Thymallus thymallus. NCBI lineage: Eukaryota > Metazoa > Chordata > Actinopteri > Salmoniformes > Salmonidae > Thymallus > Thymallus thymallus. The sequence goes on from CM042421.1 coordinate 6,284,229, forward strand.
GGGATTTGAGAATAAAGCATATTGGACTCATCTGACATGAGAAAACACAGCACTGCCTTTGTGATAGAACTCTTCAATGATTGATGCAGATTGGCTTAAGCCTATTGTTTTATACAGTAAGTGGAATTCCATATCGAAAAATCTACTGTTGCTTAGAATGACAAGAACTAGGACAATATTATGACAATACAAACTAACTAAACAGCATCCCACTTAATTCCACTGTATGCAGAATAATAGACACAATGATGTCAGCTAGCTTCATCCTAGTGCACTATAGAATTGAAAACAGTATGTAGGTTATATAAGTTGCATCCCAAATATCACCCTATTCTCTATATACAGTCATGTGAAAAAGTAAGTACACCCCCTGGAAAGTTCTGTTTTATTTTACATATTTGGACAGATGGATATGTAATCTTCACTTCAACACTATTGACAGATAAAGGTTACCCAGTTTAACAAATCACACAAAAAAAAATGCAATTTTGCAATTAAAATAAACAAAAATGCCTTTTCCTTACGGGTAAAAAGTTAGTACATCCCTACCTTTACCATCACATAAAATGGCTATAATTAGAATTAGGTACCAAAACAAATGCAAATGATTAGAAAACATTAGAGAGAAACTTAGGAGGCTCCAGCCTGGTTTGATCTTAACCAAACCAGGCTGTGTGGTAACACATCAATCAAAGATCAAAAGACCTACCCGAGGCCCTCAGAAGAAAGATTATTGATGCCCATGAGTCTGGGAGGGGTTACAAATACATTTACAAGCAATTCGAAGTACATCATTCCACGAAAATTCCAGACCACTGGCAAACTACCTAGGACAGGTCGTCCCACCAAAGTCAGCCCAAGAGCTGACCGAAAGATGCTCATAGAAGTCTCTAAGAACCCCAGGGTTGTTGTTAGATTGTTAGATTGTTAGATGTCAAGGGATCTACAGGCCTCTCTTGCCACAATCAATGTCAAATCAATGTGTCTTGATATTATTTTTTGAGAGCAGAGGCTACTTCCTTGCTGACCTCCCATGTAGGCCAAGTTTGTGCAGTCTCTTTCTGACAGTGTACCCATGCACCTCTTTATACAATATGCCCCAGTCCCTGCCTCCCCCTCAAAGTGTCTGGGGGTATGGGTCACAACACCTGATAAGACAGGGCCAACGGGGGCCTGGTGAGCGAGCAACAGAGTTGTGCGGCGACACAATTGTCAGTTCCCTAACTGTCCCTCTTCAGGGTGAGAAGTGGGTGGGTGTGCTGTGACACACTGGGGCACTTGGTCCACATCGGGCTGCATTGTGAATCAATGGGGTGTGAGTGATGGGTGCTGGGGGGTGCTGGGGCATTGTGCGGGTAAGAGGCAGGGCTTGGATAATCTAATACAAACAAAGGCCTGGAGGGTGTAGGGGACAAACTGTGCTGCTGCTACTGGGAAGTGCACAATAACACAGTAAGAGCACCGTGCAGTAGAGAGAGGATAGGTCACTTTGAACGAACTTCCAGAGAGCAGTGAAAGCAGGAGAGAGATGATACAGAATGTTCGGTTTTTATCTGTCTATTGGAAATCTTATTATCTTATAGCCTATTTTTACAATCTCACTGTGTCCATTTTGTTTATTGTTTGAATACTTATTTTTCATTTTCAACAGCATGTAAAATAAATACCACACAAAATGTACTCAGTATTCATATTAGGACTAAATGTACTCAGTATTCATATTAGGACTAAATGTACTCAGTATTCATATTAGGACTAAATGTACTCAGTATTCATATTAAAACTAAATGTACTCAGTATTCATATTAGGACTAAATGTACTCAGTATTCATATTAGGACTAAATGTACTCAGTATTCATATTAGGACTAAATGTACTCAGTATTCATATTAGGATTAAATGTACTCAGTATTCATATTAGGACTCAGCCAAAGTAGTGAAGAGGTTGTGAAGCGGGTTTAAATCAGCATATGTTTTCATGATTTTTTCCACCTCGAGTCAACACGGCGCTCAGGGAGTGTGTGTGTGAATAGAGCCTTTATCCAACGCTTTACTCACAGCAATGATCTACAGTGTCTGGCAATCTCTATCACACCTCCCACTCAACCCCTAACTAACTGTACTGTATGTGAAAATACATGACTAAAGAACTAATTAAATGAGGTTCCTGCTAAAACCTTGTCTTTAACCCAATGAGATTAGCCACTTTTAAGAAAGTGTATATTTTTAAGTGGATTTGAACATTGTAAGTAGCCGAATAGTGGACTATGTAACACAATTGAAGTCTTGGAATATGATTACAGAGGGACTCAGTAATGACACTTTAAAAGCTACAGACCTGTGAGCCTGTTTCTCAGTAGTAATTGGTTTGAGGTCTTATAATTCGTTGTCATTATTCCAGGTCACAGTCTAACCGGGATATAATTAAACATGATGTATGGCTGACTGTCAAACTGAGAGCTGATTGGCCGGAAATGCCCATCCATCAAACCAACAACCTATCCATTTAGCTCTTGACGTGACTCTTTAAGGAGTGTTTAATCCAATTGGTTGACACCAAAGGACAAGTTAAAATTGGTCGACTGTTTCAAGGGTAAAGTGCTGTTACTTCTTTGTGATATTCTTGCCTTTTGGAGGCAAATTGGAGGGAATAGGTTCATGCTGAATCACCTGTTATTCGTGTTTGTTTTTGTTCAGAAAGCCTTTCAAAAAAATGAAAGTCAGAAATGTTTTTGTGAATAATTTTGTACTACAAAGTCTTTGTTGTTGTTTTGTACCCTACTGCAAATTAATATTTCCAGCTGGTAAATATGGCTCTGGGTAGAAGTTGCCCCTAGGTACTGGTCTAGAAACAACTTACTCTCCCAAAATCTGAACCTTATTAGGGGTATTATGAAGACAGACCTTAGGTCAGTGTCTTATTCTCTGGGATATTGTGGTTAAGTATTGAGAACCAGGCAGTCTCTTTACTTTCCACTGGCTTTATGAAAAGCGCTCTGAAGGGCTTCACAGACCCCTCCATTGGTTACACTTTGTATTGCCATTAGTTGCCTTTTCACCAAACCCTAATTGCCCTTTTGAAACATTCATTGTCCGATCTAGCCTCAGGACGTTCCAGTTTACCACTCAATTCATTGGTATTTGGACACAATGGAGAGATGGGGGGAGACTGCATTACTGTATAGGTCTATAGTTGTTCAGACATTTGTAATATTTAGTCCAGAGCTTTATCATAAATCACAGGCAATTATCCACCGTTTCCTTTTTCTCCTAATTCTCTTTTCATTTGAGATTTTTAAGGCACTGCATCGCAGTGCAAGAGGCGTCACTGCAGTCCCTGGTTCGAATCCAGGCTGCATCACATCCGGCCGTGATTGGGAGTTCCATAGGGCGACGCACAATTGGCCCAGCGTCGTCCAGGTTTGGCCGGGGTAGGCCGTCATTGTAAATAAGAATTTGTTCTTAACTGACTTGCCTAGTTAAATAAAGGTTAAATAAAAAAATTATTATAATAATTATTGATGGAGTCGTTGTTCATTAGGGGGGCTTCACGCCCCCGTTTACACAACACACACACACACCCTGTCTGCCCAGCTCCTGGGGTGTCGCCACTGCACCCCCTGGGAACGATGACCTCTAAACCTCTAATCCCTGTAGGTCAACAGGTCGTTTTTGTGGTGAACCCTGTGACTGCAGGGTTATGGTCTCACTGAGTAGCAAGCAGCAGGGGTAGACCCTCAAGGCCAAAGACACACACACACACACACAATCAATATTTCCCACCAAAGTCTGCCATGCTGTCCACCCATTTCAGCAATTATATGAACCTTAAAAAAGGCCCAGAAGATATTGTCTATTTCTATTTTCTTGTTTCCTGTTTTGCTTCTTGTGCCAAAATGCTTTAGATGATTTACCCCAGTCTAATTCTATTTCAGTGGAAAAGCCACTCTCATCCCCAGCCAGGTCACCTGTGACACTAGTCAGTATTGGACGTCTATCCCTGTCTGAGGACGTCGGGAGATGGCATGGAAACCGGCCACTAGGGGCAACAGTGAGCGCTGTTACCTTGAAGTAGGTTTCTGTTTTGCTAGGGCGTTGTGTAAGCATCTGCCTCTGATTCCAAAGGTTGCAAGTTTGAATCCAGCGATAGAAAGTTGTGTTTGATATTTTTGATTTAAGCCTATCCCAAACCTTAATCCTTACCTTAACCATTAGAGTTAATATATAACCTTAAGAATTTGGAGTTAATGCCTGAACTTAACCCTAACCTCAAAAAATCAGAGTTAATGCATAAAATTCACTTTAAACACGTTTGGAACAATTTAGAAATTTGACATTTGAGAAACATAGATGAATGTCTAATTCTGACGTGAGACTATGAGAGCTAGTTGCTCATCCCTTCTTCAGGTAATCACTATGAAATATGAAGTAGCTTAGCCTTTGCTTTTGATATACTGTAGCACTCCAACACTTGAATGAGTCAGCAAAAATTAAAACCTTATTCTGAAAATCACGTTTAACTTTAAAGTTTTGTTGAGGTCGCTATTAAGCCTTACCCAGAGTCAAGAAGTCTGGCAAAACGTTTTAATTACACCAATGAGTAACGTGTGATTTATAGTGTCAGTCTTTGGTGTCGGGTTAAGAGCAGTGAAAATAGGTATCATTAGTCTGGGTCTGCTCTTAAGTAGTGACCGTATAAACATAATGAGCTCTTTCATTAAGAACCTGGATGGAAGAGGTAGGCTGGAGGCACACTCACACACACACACAGACACAGACACTCACACTCACACAGACACACACACAGACACACACACAGACACACACACACACAGACACAGACACAGACACAAGCAGCTCATCCCAGTCAGACTCCATTCTGTTCTTTACCAGAACTGTTTATTCTTAAACCATCTCATTCACTCTTCATCTGAGCTGCTTTTCTTGGCATTAAACTATGTGGGCTATCAACCCTGTGTCTGTTTTCTCTCTCAAACCCATCCCCCCTTTTCCATTTCTCACTCTCCCTCCCTCCCTCCCTCCCTCCCACTGCATCCTTCTCCTTTGGCAGTTACATCAGTGTGCAGATCCCTCCTTTCTCTGTCTCTGTCTCTGTCTCTGTCTCTCTGTCTCTCTCTGTCTCTCTCTATCTCTGTCTCTGTCTCTCTCTGTCTTTCTCTCTCTCTCTCCTTCTCTCCCTCTCTCTCTCTCTCTCTGTCTTTCTCTCTCTCCTTCTCTCTCTCTCCCTCTCCCCCCCCCCCCTTTCCCTCTGTCCCTCTTTCATGTCTCCCCCTCTCTTAGGGGCGGCAGGTAGCCTAGCGGTTAGAGTGTTAAGCCAGTAACCGAAAGGTCGCTCGTTTGAATACCTGAGCCGACAAGGTGAAAAACCTGTCAATGTGTCCATGAGCAAGGCACTTAACCCTAATTTGTTCCAGGGGCTGACCCCGTAGGTAGGCCGTCAATGTAAATATGAATTTGTTCTTAACTGAAATGCCTAGTTAAAAAGGTTAAATAAATAAAACAAATCTCTGCTCCAGCAATGTTAATCGATGGCTTGTGTTTATTTGAGATGGTATGCATTACTAGTGACCCCTATGATGCAATACAGAAATACAATGCAAGGAGATATTCCAGAATCTTGTGAAGTGTTGTTGTTTGGAATGTGAACTGTGTGTTGAGCAAAGTCTGTGGTCATGGTCAGTATAAACAATTGATTCCTCTAAATGTGAAAAACATGGATTATTTCCTCTAACAGATAAGAGAATGTTTGGCAATATCCAGCCAATGAAAATAAGATAGATTCCATTTCCATCCAAGTCATTATTCCATCCAGACCTGGGTTCTAGTTGAAATCATTTAACTTGATTGAGCTTGTCTGGCTTAATGGACCAACAGTCCCTGTTTGTCCCTGCAGGCCTCCATAGCTCCCTACAGTATTTATGTACCAGTGGGGGCTGCTGAGGGGAGGACAGCTCATAACAATTTTATGTCACAAAGAACCTGCATAAACACAGTGAATATAATGTAGGTAATCATGTTAGGGTAACTTGGAGCCTGTACTTCTCACAGGTACCACTTCAGGTCACAATGTTTTCCCCCAACACTTTCCCTGGTTGCCACTACACTTTCCCTGGTTGCCACTACACTTTCCCTGGTTGCCACTACACTTTCCCTGGTTGCCACTACACTTTCTCTGGTTGCCACTACACTTTCCCTGGTTGCCACTACACTTTCCCTGGTTGCCACTACACTTTCCCTGGTTGCCACTACACTTTCTCTGGTTGCCACTACACTTTCCCTGGTTGCCACTACACTTTCTCTGGTTGCCACTACACTTTCCCTGGTTGCCAGTACTCTCGCTCAACTAAAAATTTGATCTGTCTCATCATTTGTTTTTAAGTCACTCCAAAAAACAACAACGATTTTGAGGTAGGGTGGCGTTTTACCCCAAGTTACCCTACAACTGACCAGTGTTACATTTAGCCCCACTCTCCCCTACGCACTCACAGCTAATTGCTTATATTGGATGATGTAGCAGACAGTCCCCAGGACATATAGTGGATGATGTAACAGACAGTCCCCAGGACATATAGTGGATGATGTAGCAGACAGTCCCCAGGAAATATAGTGGATGATGTAACAGACAGTCCCCAGGACATATAGTGGATGACGTAGCAGACAGTCCCCAGGAAATATAGTGGATGATGTAACAGACAGTCCCCAGGACATATAGTGGATGATGTAGCAGACAGTCCCCAGGAAATATAGTGGATGATGTAACAGACAGTCCCCAGGACATATAGTGGATGACGTAGCAGACAGTCCCCAGGAAATATAGTGGATGATGTAACAGACAGTCCCCAGGACATATAGTGGATGATGTAGCAGACAGTCCCCAGGACATATAGTGGATGATGTAGCAGACAGTCCCCAGGACATATAGTGGATGATGTAACAGACAGTCCCCAGGACATATAGTGGATGATGTAGCAGACAGTCCCCAGGAAATATAGTGGATGATGTAACAGACAGTCCCCAGGACATATAGTGGATGATGTAGCAGACAGTCCCCAGGACATATAGTGGATGATGTAACAGACAGTCCCCAGGACATATAGTGGATGACGTAGCAGACAGTCCCCAGGAAATATAGTGGATGATGTAACAGACAGTCCCCAGGACATATAGTGGATGATGTAGCAGACAGTCCCCAGGAAATATAGTGGATGATGTAACAGACAGTCCCCAGGACATATAGTGGATGACGTAGCAGACAGTCCCCAGGAAATATAGTGGATGATGTAACAGACAGTCCCCAGGACATATAGTGGATGATGTAGCAGACAGTCCCCAGGACATATAGTGGATGATGTAACAGACAGTCCCCAGGACATATAGTGGATGATGTAGCAGACAGTCCCCAGGAAATATAGTGGATGATGTAACAGACAGTCCCCAGGACATATAGTGGATGACGTAGCAGACAGTCCCCAGGAAATATAGTGGATGATGTAACAGACAGTCCCCAGGACATATAGTGGATGATGTAGCAGACAGTCCCCAGGACATATAGTGGATGATGTAACAGACAGTCCCCAGGACATATAGTGGATGATGTAGTAGACCCATCAGACACACACATCAGACACACACACACACACATACACACATAAGAACACACACACTGAGAACTCAGAAGGCCCTATAAGGGCCAATCAATAATGATTGTTCAAGTTCATGATTAACACTGTATGTCTGCTGCACAGGCATGAGCGTCTGACACCACATCAAATCTGTTATAAAGTTGTAATTTGTGAAATTCCTCCTCATTTAACATCACATGGCTGGATTTGCTCTTGCTTCTATGTAGTTGTAGAGTAGGAAACGTTCCAGCTAAAACACAACTACAGTAAGCCTGTAGCTCAACACAAACCTGTCTGGCATTGGAACATAAAGTGTGTGTGATGCCAACGCTCCTCGATGCCAACACTCTCGTTGTGTGTGTGCCAACCCAACAGGGTGCTGCTGTTGGGATGGTGACTCATAGTTAACAGAGACACAGCACGTTACCATATACCCACTAACCTCCAAACCCCGTTCTAACGTACTAAGGCTCCAACTAGAGGGATCCAGATGCAGACACAGCACTTTAGTTTGTCTGAAGAGTCAAAGTTAAAGTCGGTCTGTTACAAGTCAGTTCCCAAGGGTTTCTCTCTCTCTCTCTCTCTCTCTCTGTCTCTTGTTTGTTGTCTCGTTCTCTCTCTCTTTCTCTCTCTCTCTCTTTCTCTCTCTCTGCCAATGAATGCTTTTTTTTATTTTAAACAGACAGTCCAAACTTTAACCACAACTTTAAATACAGCAGATCAGCATGTCAGCAGTCGCAGTTGCTTGGGAGACAAGATTGGCCATAGAAAATAGAAAGGTAGGGGCTTGGCGTTTTACAAACCACCTCAACCTGACGCAGAATGTATCACAACACCATGACTGGCAACAAGATGGGTTGTGTCCCAAATGGAACCCTATTACCTACATAGTGCACTACTTTTGACCAGAGCACTATAGGAGTACATAGGAAGTAGGGTGCCATTTGGGACGGATCTATGGAGGCTGAGGTGTCAACGGCAGTAGGGTGGATTAATGACTTGTGTTTATTTGCTCACAGACTCATAATGACTTTACATGGCATTCTATTGGGCCCTGTTCACACTCAGGCTGTACAACTGATGTACAACGCATTTGACACAATGGTTGTGGTACAACCGATATTGTTGTAATACAACGGAGAGTTATTCTGCACAAACATGTTTACACAACCATTATGGGGTGTCGCCGCAATGCTTGTGTAATGAGTGAGGATAGATTATGCCCTACGCTACACGCTTGTCTGTTTCTGCTGGCAATCCTCACTGTTTACATACTTGGGGAAATGGTGAGAGATGTGGAAATCTGAAGCCATAGTGGAAAGCTCAGTTATTCCAGTGGCCCTGGGGCTGAGGGTGACAAGCTGGCCCGCTGGCCCGCATCAGTTCCCTTTCTCTGCCAAAATGTATAATGATTTGCGAGGTCAAAACTAACTCTGGGAAGGAACCGACTGCATTGGTCTCTTTCCCAAATGTTTCTTTAAAGGCACACTTTTAATTTGAAAAACAAAAAGATGGCAGATTCCCAGATTCATTCTCCAGTAATCACCCATGTCTGTGTTCTAGATCCCAGATTGTAGTTTCTAGTTTTCATTCTCCAGTAATCACCCATGTCTGTGTTCCAGATCCCAGATTGTGGTTTTTAGTTTTCATTCTCCAGTAATCACCCATGTCTGTGTTCCAGATCCCAGATTGTGGTTTTTAGTTTTCATTCTCCAGTAATCACCCATGTCTGTGTTCCAGATCCCAGATTGTGGTTTTTAGTTTTCATTCTCCAGTAATCACCCATGTCTGTGTTCCAGATCCCAGATTGTGGTTTTTAGTTTTCATTCTCCAGTAATCACCCATGTCTGTGTTCCAGATCCCAGATTGTGGTTTTTAGTTTTCATTCTCCAGTAATCACCCATGTCTGTGTTCCAGATCCCAGATTGTGGTTTTTAGTTTTCATTCTCCAGTAATCACCCATGTCTGTGTTCCAGATCCCAGATTGTGGTTTTTAGTTTTCATTCTCCAGTAATCACCCATGTCTGTGTTCCAGATCCCAGATTGTGGTTTTTAGTTTTCATTCTCCAGTAATCACCCATGTCTGTGTTCCAGATCCCAGATTGTGGTTTTTAGTTTTCATTCTCCAGTAATCACCCATGTCTGTGTTCCAGATCCCAGATTGTGGTTTTTAGTTTTCATTCTCCAGTAATCACCCATGTCTGTGTTCCAGATCCCAGATTGTGGTTTTTAGTTTTCATTCTCCAGTAATCACCCATGTCTGTGTTCCAGATCCCAGATTGTGGTTTTTAGTTTTCATTCTCCAGTAATCACCCATGTCTGTGTTCCAGATCCCAGATTGTGGTTTTTAGTTTTCATTCTCCAGTAATCACCCATGTCTGTGTTCCAGATCCCATATTGTCGTTTCTAGTTTTTATTCTCCAGTAATCACCCATGTCTGTGTTTGATTCTCGTCAGATTTATATAATCCGTGGTTAGAACCTAAACATGACAACATCTGAGTGTGCTTGTTCTGCTTTAGGCCAATATTCTAAAAGAAAGATATTGTCATATGGCTGAGGCTGTTTGGTTAGAGGCCAGTTTAGACCTATAGGGTATGTTGAAGGCTGTTTTATTGTTTTGGGGATGTAGCTTTAGAAAGAAGAGATATTAATAACCCACCTGTCAGGGACTTAGAGGGGAGAGAGAGGGAGGAAAGAGTGAGAGAGAAAAGGTGGGTGGAAAATAGATAGAGGGAGAGAGAAAGAGAGAATGTCAGAGAAAGAGAGAAGTGAGAGACACTGTATACTCTAGTTCTGAGAGTTGAGAGAAATATATGTTAAAAAAGAGAGAGAGACAGAGATAGGGATTGAGAGAATGAGAGAATGAAAGACACGTTCCTCTGTGATTAATCAGAAAAGTCCTGAAGTCGAGGACAGGAGGACAGGTGCAGTCTGGGAAAAGATGGGGTCCGGCCCTGAGGGATCGACAGACTAGCTAACCACTAATACAGATATCATCCTGCAGTTACAGGAAATATGAATTATTATGTGGATGATAATTTATGGCCATTTTTGTAGGGGTTTATACATTTATCAGAAGGGAAAATCAAGTCTGACATTTCAAAGTGGAAATTACAAACTTCGGAAGCCTTTTTATACAAATACACAACACGTTTTACATTTTCTGCAGTGCAGGAAAGTTCTGCAACTGGGTGATCAAATTAAGATCCGACATCTGTACTAGCACTGATCAGAGGACATGTGTTCAAGGCCAAACAATAACTTAAAGAAGACATGAACACACAGGCACGTTCTCTTTCTCTCATGTGGTTCCATCAACCCTCATCACTGTCTTATCACGTCTTCTTTCATGTCTGCCTAGTTAAATAAAGGTTACATTTAAAAAATATATATTAAATATGGAGACACAGACCTGAGCAGAGATCCACTTCTCTGTCTGTCTGTCTGTCTGTCTGTCTGTCTGTCTGTCTGTCTGTCTGTCTGTCTGTCTGTCTGTCTGTCTGTCTGTCTGTCTGTCTGTCTGTCGTCTCTGTCACTCACTAACTCCTAGTCCCTGGCCAGTCCCTGTGGGGGAGCTTCATGCTTGTGGTTAGTGAGTTGCCAGCTGTGATGAGCAAGCATATACTGTACACTCAGAGGATCTGATGCACACACACAGATACATACACACACACACAGCACACACACACAGCTGTAGAGAGGGCTATGACAGGATGGTTCTCCTCTCTACAGGGCCAGCCACCTGCTGCTTTCAGCTCAGTCTCACTGTTCATCAAAGTACAGCTTGCTGGAAGTGAACACAGCTGGTCATTAGTTACAAAGCTCAGCTGGCTAGATAGTGTCGGCAATGCACGTCATTTAAAAAATATTGTTCTGTGTTTAAAAACAGCCAGTAAGAGAGTGTAGGTGCAGGAGGTGCAGTCTCTCTGCTGTGTTCAACTAGTGCTAGCTGACATCTCAGAGTTGTTTACCTGGTCAGGTCCCATGAGCAGAAATACTCCTGGGAAAGTGGTGTCATATTAACTAAACAACTAGATTAGAAGTGGTGCCATATTACCTAAACAACTACAGGGGAAAGTGGTGCCATATTAACTAAACAACTAGAGGGGGAAAGTGGTGCCATATTAACTAAACAACTAGAGGAGAAAGTGGTGCCATATTAACTAAACAACTAGAGGAGAAAGTGGTGCCACATTACCTAAACAACTAGAGGGGGAAAGTGGTGCCATATTAACTAAACAACTAGAGGGGGAAAGTGGTGCCATATTAACTAAACAACTAGAGGTGTTGTTATGATCTCAGTTAAAACATCATCTGGGCTCCCTGGGGTTGATCTCTTCCTGGGTAGTATCCTTCTCTCCGTCTCTGGAGATGCAACATGACAGAATCCTCTATCATCAGGTGTCAGAGACATCGGACACTTCCCAAATAGCACCCTATTCCTTATCTACTTTTGCCCATAGTGAATAGGGTGCCGTTTGGGACGTAGTCAAGGTGTCAGACTTCCAGCATCCACCCCATGGTGGAGATTTGTCAGTAGTCTGCTCCACACCATGCACCACCCCGCCCATGAATTTACACAGTGCTACTCTACACCCTGACTGCTTACCAATTGGCACCTTATACCTTATACCCCAAATGGCACCTTATACCCTACATAGTGCACTGGTGGCCCATAATGCAGAACATAGGGATTAGGGTGTTATTTGAGACCCTGTCTTCACCAATCCCCCCCCCTCCCGTTATGTCAGTGTGTGTTACATCGTTCGTTACATCACTGACATGCTTTTCATTAGTTCCACAACATTAGAGAAAAGGACAGGTGTCTCTCTCTCTCTCTCTCTCTCTCTCTCTCTCTCTGTCAGATTAGGTTGACACAGATCTAACAGCAGATCTCATCTAATACTCACAGGGTCTAACGTGACACCAATGTACACACTGATATCAACCTTGCACAGGGTCGATGGGGCTGCAGTAAGAGAACAATTAGTCTTATGTTGTGAGGAATGAAAACAGAGATATGAGTGGGATTAGCTAGGCAGTATGGAGGAGGAGAAGAGAAGGCTAGAGGAGGAGATAGAGATAGATAGGGAGGTAGAGCACGTCTGAACACAACATAACAGAGTCTGACTGGGGTATTACTGATAAAGATCCACTTAAAGTGTGTGGGCTTTAGTGGAATATGAGAATATGAGAAAGCAGGAGAATGTGTCTCTGGGCTTTCAATGCCTGAGAGAGATGGATGAGGAGAGGAATAAGAGAGAGAGAGACGGAGAGAGACAGAGGGAGGGAGCAACGGAGAGCGAGAGAGCAACGGCGAGAGAGTCAGAGACAGAGACAGAGACAGAGACAGAGAGAGAGAGAGAGAGAGAGAGAGAGAGAGAGAGAGAGAGAGAGAGAGAGAGAGAGAGAGAGAGAGAGAGAGAGAGAGAGAGAGAGAGAGAGAGAGAGGGAATCCTTATAAGCCTGGACCATGGGTCCATCTGCTGAACATGTGCCAGGGGGGTTTGTCGGCACCTCCTGAGGAGAGGAAGGGGGGAAGGGGGGAAGGAGAGAAGGGGGAAGGAGGGGGAAATCTGTCATCTATCATCTACCTATCTATCTATATATATATATATATATATATATCCCTCTCTCCGTATTCATCCCTGTTTTTACTGGCTCCGAACACAAGCAATACAGCAAAGACAATGTGTAAACTGTGAAGTCTTGATATATTTTCTCTCTCTCTCTCTCTTGGTCTCTCTCTCTCTTTGTCTCTCTCTCTCACTTTCTCTCTCTCTCTTTTTCTCTCTAACTCTCTCTCTCTCTCTCTTTCTTCCTCTCAGCTACAATACAGCCACTGCCGCCAAAGCCAAGGTGATGGATAAACACTGACCTCTGTGTAGGCGCCAAAGTGAACCCTTGGATTTAATCACTGGTTGACCCTTGTTTGGCAGCAGTAACCTCAACCAAATGTTTTCTGTAGTTGCGGATCAGACCTGCACAACGGTCAGGAGGAATTTTGGACCATTCCTCTTTACAAAACTGTTTCAGTTCAGCAATGTTCTTGGGATGTCTGGTGTGAACCGCTCTCTTGAGGTCTTGCCACAGCATCTTAATCGGGTTGAGGTCAGGACTCTGACTAGGCCACTCCAGAAGGCGTATTTTTCCGTTGTTGATTTACTTCTGTGTTTTGAGTCGTTGTCCTATTGCGTCACCCATCTTCTGTTGAGCTTCAATTGGCGGAGAGATAGCCTTACATTCTCCTGCAAAATGTCTTGATAATCTTGGGAAATCATTTTTCTGTCTGATAGCAAAATGTCCAGGCCCTGAGGCAGCAAAGCAGTCCCAATCCATGATGCTCCCTCCACCATACTTTAAAGTTGGGATGAGGTTTTGATGTTGGTGTGCTGTGCCTTTTTTTCTCCACACATAGTGTTGTGTGTTCCTTCCAAACAACTCAACTTTAGTTTCATCTGTCCACAGAATATTTTGCCAGTAGCGCTGTGGAACATACAGGTGCTCTTTTGTGTACAACTTCAGACGTGCAGCAATGTTTTTTTTGGACAGCAGTGGCTTCTTCCGTGGTGTCCTCCCATGAACACCTTTCTTGTTTAGTGTTTAACGTATCGTATCGTAGACTCATCAACAGAGATGTTAGCATGTTTCAGAGATTTCTGTAAGTCTTTAGCTGACACTTTAGGATTTTTCTTAACTTCATTGAGCATTCTGTGCTGTGCTCTTGCAATAATCTTTGCAGGACGGCCACTCCTAGAGAGAGTAGCAACAATGCTGAACTTTCTCCATTTAAAGATATTTTGTCTTACCGTGGACTGATTAACATCAAGGCTTTTAGAGATACTTGTGTAACCCTTTCCAGCTTTATGCAAGTTAACGATTCTTAATATTAGGTCTTCTGAGATCTCTTCTTTTGGGGCTCCCAAGTGGCGCAGTGGTCTAAGACACTATATATCAGTGATAGAGGCGTCACTACAGACAACCTGGTTTGAATGCAGACTGTATCACAACGGCCGTGATTGGGAGTCCCATATGGTGGAGCACAATTGGCCCAGTGTCGTACGAGTTTGACCGGTGTAGGCCGTCATTGTAAATAAAAATGTGTTCTAACTGACTTGCTGAGTTAAATAAAGGAAAAAAAAAAAAAAAAAGATACCATTCTGTTCGAGACACAGTTCACATCAGGCAATGCATCTTGTGAATAGCAAACTCAAATTTGTTGAGTGTTTTTTATAGGGCAGGGCAACTCTAACCTACATCTCAACTCTCATCTCATTGATTGGACTCCAGGTTAACTGACTGCTGACTCCAATTAGCTTTTGGAGAAGTCATTAGCCTATTATGTTAATGTTTAAATTATGTATTCAATATGGACAAGAAAAATACAACAATTTGTGTGTTATTAGTTTAAGCACACTGTGTTTGTCTATTGTTGTGACTTTGATGAAGATCAGATCAAATGTAATGACCAATTTATGCAGACATCCAGGTAATTCCAAAGGGTTAAATGTATTAATGTGTTTCTGTGGCCATTACTAGGCTGTAAATACAGTGTCTGAATCCCAAATGGAACCCTGTTCCCTACAAAATGCACTTCTTTTGAGTAGGGCCCATATGGTGCTATAAGGTGCCATTTGGCATGAGAGAGTACATCAGAAGGCGTCCTGGAGCAGACTAGTGAAGAGTAGAGACTGTGTGAAAGTAGCTAGAATAATGTTGCTTCTCGTAAAGTCATGACTGCATCATCAAACCAGGAATGAAAATAAAGACTGTAAATCCATGGGAGCAAAAGTTATTTCTTGGGAGTAGGACTTTAGATTAGTTTTGGGCTTTACTTTTATGATATATTTTGACATACTTTATATAAAAACATAGCATTGCATCATTATATGGATTATAATAATAGTGATATAAGAGCAGGAACACTGATTAAGCCCTAGACAGCTATAGAGGGATGAGTCATTGGTTACCTATTGAACCCTATTCCCTATACAGTATAGTGCACTACTTTTGGCCAAAGTCAAAAATAGTGCACTATATAGATAATAGGGTGTCATTTGGGATGCAACCAGAGGAGTTCAAAACGTCAGTTCAGTTTTGCATGTGTTTCTTTACATGTGGTTCTCATTGGTTTTCATTGGGTTTAGCTTGTCCATTGGAATGGGTTTCTCACCTCCCCAACCCTTAAGGTTTACATGGGAATGGAGATGATGGAGAAGTTCTCAGAACAGTGTGGCTCTAGTGTGAGTTAAGAGGTTAATAACTTTTAATAAGTAAAACATTTGAAAATAGATGACCGAGACTGTCCATCTGGTTTATTATACTGTTCTCATTTAATCAACTAGAGAGAGAGAGAGAGAGAGAGAGAGAGAGAGAGAGAGAGAGAGAGAGAGAGAGAGAGAGAGAGAGAGGAGAGAGAGAGAGAGAGAGAGAGAGAGAGAGAGAGAGAGAGAGAGAGAGAGTAGAGAGAGAGAGAGAGAGAGAGAGAGAGAGAGGTTGGGGAGAGAGGAAATGTCGTTAGGTTAGGATGGTGGTCCTATAAGACGCTTGTTTAAACCTAAACCTGGGTGGTCAGGGGAGGACGGGATGGGGGATGCTGAATTCACACTGGAGGTGGTCGTCAGAGGGGCTAGCAGCCATTACCTGACTACCCACTGTGACTCAGAAACACAACGGCTGAATTCCTAATCACTCCCTTCCCCTCACCCCTCTGTCCTGCATGCAGGGGCTAATTATTAGACCCTCCAATAGCCACTTCGGCCAAGCCAGCAAGGCTGCAGGCTTTAGGGCAAAGTGCTATCCCGACATGCACCTCGATATGTTTGGAGTTTGCACAATTTAATACAAAAGAATGGAGAGGCGTGCCTAATTGTATGCTACCTGCATTTGTTTATGTCTGATTTCGAGACTTGGCACATGTAAACTGTTACTGAAGTTTGTATATTTTAAAACAACAGGGGGAATTTGTTAAGTTGGTAGGGGCTAGAGTGTGGTTTAGGATTCACAGAGCTCATCACAACACCTTCCCCCTGGCTGCAGCTTCCTGTGTGAGCAGGGTTACAAAAAGGTCAGAGTGCAGTTTGGCTGGTCTGTCTGGCTGGGAACCAACAGGCTCCAGGAGGTAGAAATTGAAATTGCAGTTAATACCAGATCTAAGATCAGTTTAACCAACCTCTGATCCTAACCATAACAATTAGGTGGTTGAATAATATCTTACCTTGGATCAGTGGTTGGAAGGTCAGTGGGTAACTTCTTCCTACTTCTGGGAGTAGAGACTGAAAGGGTGAAACTGAAGACCATTGAGGGTTAAGGGGGTAAATGAGGGAAACCCCAGTCAAAAGCCAGTCAGACAGGGTCACCAAGCAATATCCCAAGCCAGTCAGACAGGGTCACCAAGCAATATCCCAAGCCAGGCTTATCTCTGCTATGTGAGAGCTACTGAGTGTTTGGAGTATTTAGCTCAGAGTATTCTCATTAGCCATAACCAAATCTGCAGGGATTCACAGAGTGGAGTAGCATGGAGCCCTACCAGGATGTATGGGGGTGAAAGGTGGCAACCCCAGTCAATACCCAGCCAGACACGGTAATCAAGGCTCTTCCAGGCCAGGCTTATCTCTGTCATGTGAGAGCTGTTTGGAGTATT
The DNA here is from genome assembly GCA_023634145.1 of Thymallus thymallus. Lineage (NCBI taxonomy): Eukaryota > Metazoa > Chordata > Actinopteri > Salmoniformes > Salmonidae > Thymallus > Thymallus thymallus. Next base: position 6,301,517 of record CM042421.1, read on the forward strand.
CAGCTCAGGATATTCTGAAGAGCCATTACCAAATCTCCAGCCAAATCTCAGCCCTCAAATCGTACCCCTTTTCCTCCAGTCAAATGACCAAATAAACCTCTAGTGGCCTCATGGGTGGAATGTTCTTAATATTTTTCATAATTTCATAACTAAGAAAATCTGGTGATGTACAGTATATAAAGTGTAATATTGGAATGCAAATTCAAAATGTAATACATTTCAACACTATATCTGACATGGTACAGGTGTGTTCTTTTTTTTAAAGCTCATAACCATGTGTTTGAGATGTATACTTTTGTTTCAAAGTAGATTTGTTTAAGACTATCAAGAAACACTCTGTTTGACCCTGATTTAGCCCACTGCAGTAAAAGGTTAATTGAATATATAGACCAGTCCTCCTGAGGAGACTTCCGTAAAATAGACTGCTCCCCTATTTCTTCACATAAGGTTAGAGACTAGAGGGAGTTAGGTAGGGAGGGAGGGAGGGAGGGAGTGATACATTTGGCTGCAGTTGTTTAAGAAATGGCAGAAACATTTATTTCTGGTGACTGTCAAAACGATTTGTTCTCAGCCCTCCCAGAGCGAAAGAGGGAGAGAGAGAGAGAGAGAGAGAGAGAGAGCATCTCAGGCCTTGCTGCTTCCTTTTTTCCTACTCTCTTTCTGTTTCCCCCCACAATTTCTTTCTTTCTTTCTCTCTTTTTTTTTATCGTTCTTTCATTCTCTCTCTCTCTCTCTCTCTCTCTCTCTCTCTCTCTCTCTCTCTCTCTCTCTCTCTCTCTCTCTCTCTCTCTCTCTTTCTCCCTCCCCTCTCTCACTTGTTTTCCACCCTCTCCTCCCTCCTCCCCGTCTTGCCCTTGGCTTACTTAGTCCTTGGGTGTCTGTGGCATTCCACAGCGTGACCCAGGAGCTACGTGCGGTCAGACACTTCCTCCCAGCAGCCAGTGCAGTCAGCCCCCCACGAGAGAGGTGAGCCTCCCCTTCCCTCCTTCCAGCCAGTCACCCACCCAGAGTGGTGAAATCACCCCCCCTTTCCCCTTTAAAATACAATTTCATTCTCCTTCTCTATCTCCCTCTCTCTCTCTCTCTGTCCCGCTAGCCGGTCCCTACTAAGAGAAGTGAGCTTCTTCCCTTCTTCCCCTGAAAGAAGAAGACTACCGTGGGTCCCATGGAAACCCTTGCACAGACTACCGTGGGTCCCATGGAAACCCTGTCTCAGACTACCGTGGGTCCCATGGAAACCCTGTCTCAGACTACCGTGGGTCCCATGGAAACCCTGTCTCAGACTACCGTGGGTCCCATGGAAACCCTGGCTCAGACTTCCGTGGGTCCCAAGGAAACCCTGGCTCAGACTACCGTGGGTCCCATGGAAACCCTGGCTCAAACTACCGTGGGTCCCATGGAAACCCTGGCTCATGCTGTGTTCCGGCCCTGAGGATGAGAAGAAAGGGAGTGTTCTAACATCTGCTATTAAGGTTCTACTCCTGTGTACCCATGAGTGCAAATCTCAAGGTTGTATCACTGTGATATAAACCAGTGGTTTTGGAAGTATGCCGTGCAAGTGGCCAATTCAATAAAACAACTAATTCAGCAATCTCATATTTGGCAAAGGTTTACAGAATGTCAAACACAAATGTCTAAGGAGTGGGAGACTTGGACGAATTAACGAGAAGTGACCTAGAAAAGAATCGTGTTATGTTACTAATACAGATACAGCTGGTGCGCTCCACAGTCTTTAGACAGTTCATTGGTCCTGTGATGAATCTGGAGAGAAGCCACACTACCAGGAAGCAGATCTGGGTTCAAATAGTATGTGTTTTCTCTCAAATACTTTAAGTGTTTTATTTCAGCCTGTCTAGAGTATCTGACAGGGTGCGGTTTGCACTTTTGGGTCTGCTCCATTGTTTTTTTTTATTTTTTATTTTATATAACCTTTATTTAAGTCAGTTAAGAACAAATTCTTGTTTACAATGACGGCCAAACCCGGACAACGCTATTTGGGTCAGGCAAGCTCAATTAAGCACAGCTAAAGTATTTAAGAAAATAAATATTACTTGAACACAGGTCCACCAGGAAGGACAAACTACTACTGAGGCCAGTTCCCTGTGTTTGTGTTTTCTCTAAATGCCTTTGTTTGTCCCTCAGAGGGTCCCCTCCGTTTCCCTCCCCCACTCCACTCCTCTCAATCTAATGCATGGTGCAGTCCTCCAAGAAAACCACTAATGAATTACTAAAACACTTAAAATAATACTTAAAATATCTCTGCCTAATTTAACTTTACTGACTGTGGGGTTTAGGTATCCCAAGCATCCAACCAATCGTCATTAAATTTGGTTTACGATTTTAAGGAGATGCCAAAACAACAACGCACAGCTCTTTAGGTTAGCATGTGGCTTAAATATTACAAACTATGATGATAAAGTTACAGGAGAGGTTTAACATTAACCAATACGGCTGAGGTCAACAACACCGGAACAGGAAGTGGGTGTCACAGAGCGATAAGGGAGAAAGATGACATCATCCTTAAAAACTGATCCAAGATAAATGTTGTTATTTCGACCCTATTGGTTGACATAAGGTTTTGGTGAAAGGGTAAGCTGATCCTAGATCAGCCCTGAGAGGTAAATTCTACCTAGAGTTTCCAGCTACACATTGCAGCGAGGCACAATGCCAAGGCACATCGCCTGGAATGAAAGAGAGGTAAGCATGTGTGGGCGTGGACTACAGAGCTTCACCACATCATAACAAACATTCCCACACTGTGTGTTTGAGTGTGTGTATGGGGGGAGGGGGAATGTGTGTGTGTGTGTGTGTGTGTGTGTGTGTGTGTGTGTGTGTGTGTGTGTGTGTGTGTGTGTGTGTGTGTGTGTGTGTGTGTGTGTGTGTGTGTGTGTGTGTGTGTGTGTGTGTGTGTGTGTGTGTGTGTGTGTGTGTGTGTGTGTGTTTGTGTGTGTGTGAGTGTGTGTGCGTGCGTGCGCAAATGCGTGAGTGGGTGTGTTATTCCAAATAAAACTCTCATTTTGGCTCATTAGGCATGGAGTGCTGTTCCATTTCAACTGTACTCTGCTGTGACTGTAGCACCAACAACACTTCAATCAGGCCTCTACCTACACATTGGGTCTGATAGTGTTTTAATAGTCAGACTCAGCACATTCCATTCCTTTGTCTTGATAAGGGGCAGTTCATGACCTCCATAAGATGGTTAAGACTATATTTTCTAGAGACGGTCCAATAAGAAACTACCTTTTAGTACTACCTACAATACAGTACAGGTATATGTCCCATCTATTAACATGCATGGTTTGAGAATAGGACACAAATGTGTCATTTTCAAGATGTAACAGAAGTGAAGGTGTATTGTCCAGGTCTCTGAGATGTAACAGAAGTGAAGGTGTATTGTCCAGGTCTCTGAGATGTAACAGAAGTGAAGGTGTATTGTCCAGGTCTCTGAGATATAACAGAAGTGAAGGTATATTGTCCAGGTCTCTGAGATGTAACAGAAGTGAAGGTCTATTGTACAGGTCTCTGAGATGTAACAGAAGTGAAGGTCTATTGTACAGGTCTCTGAGATATAACAGAAGTGAAGGTGTATTGTCCAGGTCTCTGAGATGTAACAGAAGTGAAGGTGTATTGTACAGGTCTCTGAGATGTAACAGAAGTGAAGGTGTATTGTCCAGGTCTCTGAGATGTAACAGAAGTGAAGGTGTATTGTCCAGGTCTCTGAGATGTAACAGAAGTGAAGGTGTATTGTCCAGGTCTCTGAGATATAACAGAAGTGAAGGTATATTGTCCAGGTCTCTGAGATGTAACAGAAGTGAAGGTCTATTGTACAGGTCTCTGAGATGTAACAGAAGTGAAGGTCTATTGTACAGGTCTCTGAGATATAACAGAAGTGAAGGTGTATTGTCCAGGTCTCTGAGATGTAACAGAAGTGAAGGTGTATTGTACAGGTCTCTGAGATGTAACAGAAGTGAAGGTGTATTGTCCAGGTCTCTGAGATATAACAGAAGTGAAGGTGTATTGTCCAGGTCTCTGAGATGTAACAGAAGTGAAGGTGTATTGTCAGGGACTCTGACATGTAACAGAAGTGAAGGTGTATTGTCCAGGTCTCTGAGATGTAACAGAAGTGAAGGTGTATTGTCCAGGTCTCTGAGATGTAACAGAAGTGAAGGTGTATTGTCCAGGAATCCAATCTCCCTAAAATGATTAACATTTAACCAGAGCACTCACTCCTGTCAGAAAACCTGTGGTGTGTTTGTGTGTGTGTTTGAGTGTGTGCATGAGGGTGCGTGCGTGTGTGTGTGTGTGTGTGTGTGTGTGTGTGTGTGTGTGTGTGTGTGTGTGTGTGTGTGTGTGTGTGTGTGTGTGTGTGTGTGTGTGTGTGTGTGTGTGTGTGTGTGTGTGTGTGTGTGTGGCAGTAGGGGGTAAGTATCCACTGTCTGGAATTCCAGAAATGAGGAAACATTGCATTATAGTCCAACCATTATGTTTCTCTTTCCTCTCATAAATACCTGAAGTAGTTGACCCTGAACCAGCCGCACAAATGAATGCATGACGGTCAAGTCCACGCATCATGCCTGTGACATGAGAACACAACACTTTCTCAAACATCAAATGGCCATAAAATGTCCACGTGTAACAGTATGATGTTCAGTTCGGTTTATTCCAACTGGGTCTGTTGCAATACAGTGTAGAGAAGCTATAACACAAGGGTTATGGGGCAGACTGGCCATAGGGGATTTTGGGCAAATGCCAGATGAGCTGGTCAATTCATTTGGGTTTTTCGCACAAAATTATAAATATGTGTCTATTAATGGGGCCTCGAGGAAAATTGCCCGATGTGTTAGAAAGATGCCAGGTGTGATATCTGATCCCAGTCCGTCCCTCAATAACACTATATATACAGTTCCTGCCCTGCATAGGTAAGCATTGTTTACTGAACACAAAGGACAACACCACTTCAACAGAGTGGAGTCTTGAATAATGGATCAACTTCCTCCAGCCAACTTAAACAGACTCTGTCTCATGAAATACCTGTGGTTGGCTGGTCCTGAGGATGGTCCAGCAGTTGACATCTGATTGTATGGAAACTAAAGCCGGTGTAATCTGAGAGCCTCTCATGCTTGGGTGAAATTCTGATGACAGTGATGTGATAACAAGTGTCACTACATCCACTCTCTCTCGCTCTGTCTTTGATAAAAACTGATGACACCATAAGAACTTTTTAAAATCATGATAGATAACAACCATGACCGGGCCTGCTATCCAATTGCAATCTGGTTCTCATTATGTGTTTCCACTGAAGACCACAAGGACCTTCGGCACACCAGAATCTCAGAATATCGGAACATGATTGACAGCTTTGGTTTCGGTGTGCAGGTCAAACCTGGAGCCACATATCATGGCTTTCACCGGAGGAGAAAGAAAGAGAGGGAGAAGAAATCTTTGTTAGTGGGTCACGACATGGGTCAGTTTGGGGTCATACAACCAATGCCGGGTTGAGGTTAAAGTTCAGAGGCTAAGTATCACACAAACCCCAGTAATGCATTAGTCACATTTATGATCTTTGTTGATTTAATGAACAGAACAGATCCTGTTGTACACAGAGAGAAGTGGGTACAAAATCAGATGCCACATTCCTCTCTCTCTCTCTCTCTCTCTCTCTCTATCTCTCTCTCTCTCTCTCTCTCTCTCTCTCTCTCTCTCTCACACACACACACTCTCTTCCTCTTCCTCTCCCTCTCTCTCTCTCTCTCTCTCTCTTTCACACACACTCTCTTCCTCTCCCTCTCTCTCTCTCTCTCTCTCTCACACACACACACTATCTTCCTCTCCCTCTCTCACTCACACACACTCTCTTCCTCTCCCTCTCTCTCTCTCTCTCTCTCTCTTTCACACACACTCTCTTCCTCTCCCTCTCTCTCTCTCTCTCTCTCTCACACACACACACTATCTTCCTCTCCCTCTCTCACTCACACACACTCTCTTCCTCTCCCTCTCTCTCTCTTTCACACACACTCTCTTCCTCTCCCTCTCTCCCTCTCTCTCTCTCTCTCCCTCTCACACACACACTATCTTCCTCTCCCTCTCTCACTCCCTCACACACACCCTCTCCCTCTCCCTCTCTCTCTCTCACACACACTCTTCCTCTCTCTCTCTCTCTCTCTCTCCCTGAATCTTCCACTCCCTGTTCCTCCAACTCTCCCTCTCCCTTTCACTACTGACTGATCAGATATCCACAGTGTGACTTTTCCTCATGGCTTCTTGCCTTTTATAACTTATGTTCCCCAAGCCACAATCACAAAACAAACAATTCCACATGAATCTAGCCGGCCAGGCGAATAGAAGGAGAGGATGAAGGGATCCCTTTCAAAGCCTCTCCTCCCCCAAGTCAAGTCCACAATGAAAGGAGAGGAGTTAACATGGTATAAACCTTGACATTGTTTGTGTATGAGTGGCAGCATCTCTGGGGGGGGGGACAGGCCCACAGAACAGGGAACAGGCCCACAGAACAGGGAACAGGCCCACAGAACAGGTGGAAATAAAGAGTGCAATCGGGACACTAAAGCCGATCACGTTCCCGTCGCTGGCTCTGGGGCTCTGTGTTTCCGAGGGCGAGGCAGGGATGGAGTTTGTGGCGGGGGCCCAAAGCAGGTGAGTGAATAGAAAGATTAGCCTCTCAGATTAAAGAGGAAGGACGGAGGGGAAGAGAGAGGGGTTTCACTTCTCACTGCTTACACATTGACAAAGGAGCCCGGTGTGGATACATTTATATGGGAGCAAGCCCTGTCAGAGAGATAGACAGCAGGACAGACCAGACAATCCCTGTGAATTAGGTCAGGGGCCCCTCAGCTGTGTGTTTGTGTGTGTGTGTGTGTGTGTGTGTGTGTGTGTGTGTGTGTGTGTGTGTGTGTGTGTGTGTGTGTGTGTGTGTGTGTGTGTGTGTGTGTGTGTGTGTGTGTGTGTGTGTGTGTGTGTGTGTGTGTGTGTGTGTGTGTGTGTGTGTGTGTGTGTGTTTGTGCGTGTGTGCGTGCGATGAGGACAATGCTGTGAAACCTGCTCTTGCAGTGTCACAATGTCAGGAAGACACAAACAGGGTTGTCAATGCACACACACACACACACACACACACACACAGTGTATCAGTTAGACACAGACAGGGTTGTCATGCATGGCCTTCCACATATCATCACCCCCAAGAGGGGTTAGAATTCCCCAAGGCACTATGAGGTTTAAATGGAAGACATGTCTACATATCTTGTCTCTGAGTAAAGTCCTTTATCTTGATAGCTGAAAAGCGTGTTTATCTTTAGCTACAATGATTTGATTGTGTACATTGTCAAATAGGAGTCTATTATGTGCCAAATCATGAAGATACAAGTCTTTCCATATGTTGTGAAGACACTGTCAAACAACACCATAAACACATGGAGGGTTAAAAAACCAAAGCATTAATTTATACTATAGACGCTTCCCCGTATGTTACCAAAATGGATAATGTAATAACAAATACGCAATTACGCATATAAAGGTGTTCAGGTTATTGTGTGTGCAGTGTACAGGGTCTTTCTGTAAAGTGAGAGGGAGACACCAGCGTGTTTCCCAGACTGCCACGAAGGTATCATGATTGGTGCCGCCCTGTGTGGTCGCCTGTTAAGCAGCTCCCATTGTTTGTGGGTTAATTATTGTTTTAGTATGTTTTTCGTCAGTTTTTCATCCGTTTTTGTGCAACAGTTGAACTATAATAGTTCAGGATTATGGAGTGCTACTGTTTTACGAAGGTTTTAGTGGTCCTTTTTATCACTAAGGCACTTTTTATTTTTCTCAACGCCGAACGTACAGAGTCCTCAGTTATTTACAACCGAGCCCAGCTACTGGATTTAGCACACTCAGTGCTGCTGCACCCCAGGGAAAAGTTGAAAGAGTTGAAAAGGTGAAGGTGTAGACGGGATTGAAGTGTAAGGCAAAGCTGAGGAAGTACAAGCCAGCTATACCATCATTATGGGCAACGTGAGATCGCTGCATAACAAGATGGACGAGCTTGAGGGTCTTGTCCATGGGCAAAGACAATACTGGGAAGCTAGCCTATTGTGCTTTACTGAAACATGGCTGATTTCCGGACCATCAGAGCGGACAGGGATAGTGTTTCTTCCGGTAAGAGTAAGGGAGGGGGGCTGGCTTTATTAGTTAACAACAGATGGTGTAATCCAAAACATATTACTGTTAAGGAACAGTTTTGTAGCCCGGACATTGAGCTGTTAGCCGTTAGCCTCAGACCCTACTATTTGCCGAGGGAATTCACAGCGGCCATTGCTGTTATTGTTTACATCCTGCCCTCCGCGGACGCAAACACAGCGTGTGACGTCATTCACTCTGTTATCGCGAGGTTACAGACAGCGCATCCCAGTGCTTTCTTTGCCATTTCGGTGGATTTTAACCATGCATCTCTCTCTTCAACGCTGCCCACGTTCAAACAGTTCGTGAAGTGCCCAACCAGGAATAATAAAACTCTGGACTTGTTATATGCTGATGTGAAGGATGCATACAACTCCACTGCACTCCCTCCCTTCGTTAGATCGGATCACAACCTTGTCCACCTCACTCCACTCTACAGGCCTATGGTCCAACAGCAGCCTGCGACCACCAGGACCATTAGGAGATGGTCCCCGGAGGCGAATGAGGCCCTACAAGACTGCATTGAAACAACAGACTGGGATGTGCTCTGTGAGGCTCATGGGGAGGACATTGATGGACTTACAGACTGCATAACAGACTATATTAATTTTTGTGTAGACAGCACTGTACCCACCAGGAAGGTACGCTGTTTCCCAAACAATAAACCCTGGGTCACCAGCGACCTGAAGGCCCTGCTGAATGAGAAGAAGAGGGCCTTCAAGGAGACTGACTGCAGTTCCTATACAGGGGATGGATGTGGAAATGGTTGGGTCATACAAGTTCCTTGTAGTCCATATGGACAACAGGCTGGAATGGGCTGGTAACACCGGGGCTCTGTACAAAAAGGGCCAGAGCCGACTCTACTCTCTGAGGAGGCTCAGGTCCTTCAACGTGTGCAGTAAACTACTGTATACCTTCTACCAGTCTGTGGTGGTGTGCTGGGGCACCAACATAAAAGCTGTGATGCTTCTCGGGTAAATTAGCTGATCAGGAAGGCTAGCTCTGTTCTGGGGATTAGCCTTGACACTTTAGAGGAGGTGGCAGAGAGACGGATCCTGGCCAAACTGCTGGCCATCATGGACAACGTCACCCACCCTCTGCATGCCATGGTTATGACGCAGAGGAGCACCTTCAGTCACAGACTGATCCCACCACGTTGTGCCAGAGAGCACTACAGGAGGTCCTTCCTGCCGGCGGCTAATAGACTATTTTAGGACCTAGTTTAACAATTATGCATCCATCCGTGAGTAACTCTGGTCTGTAATCACTCATTCACTCAGGACTTATTTATTAATTCCGGTCTGTATATACATATTCATGTACAGTTGTTATATCATATCACGTGAAATATTATAAGTAATTCTTGGACTTAACTTACGTAGTCATTCACTCAGGAATGCATATTAGTATCCTGTCAGTTGTATCTTTTTTCATTGCTTTTAGTATATCGAATGTGCAATACATGCATTTATCTGTAATACAAGTCTACCTATCTATCTATCTATCTATCTATCTATCTATCTATCTATCTATCTATCTATCTATCTATCTATCTATCTATCTATCTATCTATCTATCTATCTATCTATCTATCTATCTGTCTGTCTGTCTGTCTGTCTGTCTGTCTGTCTGTCTGTCTGTCTGTCTGTCTGTCTGTCTGTCTGTCTGTCTGTCTGTCTGTCTGTCTGTCTGTCTGTCTGTCTGTCTGTCTGTCTGTCTGTCTGTCTGTCTATCTATCTATCTATCTATCTATCTATCTATCTATCTATCTATCTATCTATCTATCTATCTATCTATCTATCTATCTATCTATCTATCTATCTATCTATCTATCTATCTATCTATCTATCTATCTATCTATCTATCTATCTATCTATCTATGTCAGTCTGTAGAGGGATTAGTGGGCTGCTTGTTTAAGCCAATAGGCAGAGAGTATAGCGTTAATGTCCTCTCGCCGTCCATGAGTCTCTCTGCGCTTTAACGTGTGGTGCTGTACCGACTCCCAGAACGCGAGCTGAGCTGTTTACTCAACACATCTGCTAGTCTGTGTGGTTAAACTCTATCGTTGTTTCTCTCTAGATGATTTTCTGAAAAGGCTTTCCATTCTATTCATTAGAACGTCGAATAATTCACGGTTCGACTAGAACGGGGAACATAATACTGTAGGTGCAGCACTGCTATATAAAGTGGCCCCGATGATACCAATCGTGAATATTATTCTACTAAATTAACGGAATATCCTTACCCCTACACAGAACTCCGCGCAATCGGTCTTTCTGGTGAGTATATATCAGTTTCGGATCTGCCTGTCTGTCTGTGAGTGGAATAACTTGTCATTTAAATCTTGTGCTGTTATTGCATGAAATAGCTATTTCAACTTCAGGTATAAGTTGCAAGATGTTTGAAACTGTGCCAATATTTAATTGTTATAATTATGGCTAGCACACGAGCCAGTATACTTTTAATTATTTATGTTATTTTACTTTCAAATGTCATGAAATATGTGTTTGAATATACAGCTGTCTTCCATATCTGTTTAGTATAGAAATGTAGAAGGGTAATTTCCCCCATGACGCGAAAATAGTATATGAATGTCTTCTGACAATCTATACAAGTCTTTGTAATACACTACTGCATATTGCTTATTCCTGGTAATGGAAACATTACAGAAACTTAAACTGTGAAACTTTAAGCCAGAAAAGAGACATTGGCTCGTAAAAACGTGTGCGTTAAGACGCACCCCTTGTGGGTGTCATTTGGTGTGCCGCGCGACTCCTAGGGTTCCAGATGTGTGGATTCAGCTGTTGCTTGTCACTCAGGTGGGGACACCATCTCTCCCTCTCCTGCTCTCTCTCCTCTCTCCATCTTGGCTTTCCGCAATAAATCTATCAAATAAACCTCTCACAATACACTTCACCTACTTACAATTGTAGTGTTTTATAATTTCCTTACATGGACCGACGTGGCCGAGACCAGAGAGGATCTCTCAAAACAGCGAAGGGGATATAAGGCAGCTGTAAGGCAGTGTCGCTTGACTGACACGTCTCACCTGGCAGTTGTCCTGTGGAGGTGTTCATGTTTACACCAAATGCTTCAACTGACTGACAGACTAATAGCCGAATTCGACAAAATAGTTTAGGAAACAATATAAAACTGAAGTGATGTTTCAGCTAGAGCAGTAGAGTGGAGGACCATTTGTAGCTACTGTAATGAAGGTAGTGGGGTCCCCTAGTGGCGGTTTAGATTTGTTATGGACATGTTCCAATAAGAACATCAAGCTGTGGTGTACTGCAGTAAAATAACCATTTAGATGTATATTGTAGGTCGCTACAATATGTTAGTCTCGCAGTTTTCTACATTTATTGCATTTTCCCCAAATAACAGTTTTAGATAAGTTGTTCTCCACCTCATAATAGTTCCACACATTAAGTGTAACAACATTTCAGCTTTAGGCCTATGTTACACTGTCCCAGGTATACAGCTCAGCCCCTCCCCTCTCCTCTCAACCCCTCCCCTCTCCTCTTAGCCCCTCCCCTCCCATCTCAGCCCCTCCTCTCAGTCCCTCCCTTCTCCTCTCCCGTGGGTAGTGAATAACAAACTGGTAAAGCAGACCCAGGGGGGGTATCATGTGACCAGCGGAGTGTCTTCACCATGGAGCCAAATGGCAGCCAGCCAACCAGAGAAGAGGGTATGTGTCCCAAATGGCATCCTATTCCTTATTTAGTGAGTGTACTACAGTGCACTATATAGATAATAGGGTGTCATTTGGGACGGAGACAGAGACTGAAGGAGCAGTGGGGCTGAGGGGGTAGCTACGGACCTGAGTATGATGCCAAGCCTCTCTCTTTCTCTGGTAATACATCAGCCATTAAGACCACATGGAAGGCTCTCCTGTAGCTCAGGTGTTTGGAATGTTCTAGCTAGACTACATGCATGTGTGGAGCGCTTTCACTCTCTCTCTCTCTCTCTCTCTCTCTCTCTCTCTCTCTCTCTCTCTCTCTCTCTCTCTCTCTCTCTCTCTCTCTCTCTCTCTCTCTCTCTCTCTCTTTCGCTCTCTCTTTCGTTCTCTCTCTCTCTCTCTCTCTTTCGCTCTCTCTCTCTCTCTCTCTTTTGCTCTCTCTCTCTCTCTCTCTCTCTCTCTCTCTCTCGCTCGTTCTTTCTCTCTGGTAATGACGATGAGCATAAGCAATACTTGTACTCTTGTCAACTCTTTATCACCATGGCAGAGTAGCACCATTCCTGTTGTGTAAATATGGTGTAATTACCATCTCACGTTCACATTTAGCTGAACTGACATTTTGTTAGTAAGTGCAATTCAAACATGATTTCTATACTGCCTCTTCGTTGGGTTATGAGTTGTCACAAACAGATTCTTCTCTGAAAACTCCAATGTCTTCCTGGAAACATGTTTTGTGCGTCAGCGGTTTATGAAGCAACACCAGTCTGGTGTAATGTTTAGATTGTGTTGTGAGATTAAAGCCCACAAGGCTTCAGTTCAACATACTGTAATTTCTCTCCACAACGTGCTGTTGAACGAACCCCAGAGAGGAAATCCAACCTGGAGTTTGTTTTGATGCTCTTGGCCTTCCTCCTGGAAAACCTTTTACTCAGTGACTCCCTGGTCTGGACTGGTCTGGTTCTGAGCCGTGCTCTGCATTTAGAACCAGAGCTCTGCTTGGGTCATCTGCTTTTACAGTTAAACTTCCTGGAGGTCTTGGTAGTGGTACAGTATTTGTTTCAGAGCCCTTTCTTAGTTGGTACAGTAGGAATTGACAGATTTAGGTTCTATATAGTAGTCTAGTAGACTCTATGTTCATTTTGTGTTCGTTCCCCAATTGGAGACAGCTGCCAGGAGTTGTCTCTTATTGGGGAGCATATTTAAGTTTGATTCCTTGCCAAGATGGCGCAGATCATTATTTGTGTGTTGCTCCATGTTGAGCTCCATGTTACGGGCTTTTGTTGTATTTACCTTTGTTGTTTTTCTCTGTTCACTTCGATAATTAAAGATGTTGAACCTCCGCTGCGTCTTGGTCCTTGATATCCTCAGTCCGTGACATTGGCCTAGGTATTCCTTTTAAATAACATATAGGCCTAGGTATTCCTTTTAAAAAACATATAGCCCTAGGTATTCCTTTAAAAAAACATATAGCTCTAGGTATTCCTTTTAAAAAACATATTGGCCTAGGTATTCCTTTTAAAAAACATATAGGCCTAGGTATTCCTTGTATAACAACATATAGGGCAAGGTATTCCTTTTAAAAAACATATAGGCCTAGGTATTCCTTTTAAAAAACAAATAGGCCTAGGTATTCCTTTTAAAAAACATATAGGTATTCCTTGTATAAAACATATAGGCCTAGGTATTCCTTGTATAACAACATATAGGGCTAGGTATTCCTTTTATAAAACATATAGGCCTAGGTATTCCTTGTATAAAAACATATAGGCCTAGGTATTCCTTTTAAAAACATATAGGCCTAGGTATTCCTTTTAAAAACATATAGGCCTAGGTATTCCTTGTATAAAACATATAGGCCTAGGTATTCCTTGTATAAAAACATATAGGCCTAGGTATTCCTTGTATAAAAACATATAGGCCTAGGTATTCCATGTATAAAACATATAGGCCTAGGTATTCCTTGTATAAAAACATATAGGCCTAGGTATTCCTTTTATAAAACATATAGGCCTAGGGATTCCTTTTAAAAACATATAGGCCTAGGTATTCCTTGTATAAAAACATATAGGCCTAGGTATTCCTTGTATAAAACATATAGGCCTAGGTATTCCTTGTATAAAAACATATAGGCCTAGGTATTCCTTGTATAAAAACATATAGGCCTAGGTATTCCTTGTATAAAAACATATAGGCCTAGGTATTCCATGTATAAAACATATAGGCCTAGGTATTCCTTGTATAAAAACATATAGGCCTAGGTATTCCTTGTATAAAACATATAGGCCTAGGTATTCCTTTTATAAAACATATAGGCCTAGGTATTCCTTGTATAAAAACATATAGGCCTAGGTATTCCTTGTATAAAAACATATAGGCCTAGGTATTCCTTGTATAAAACATATAGGTCTAGGTATTCCTTGTATAAACATATAGGCCTAGGTATTCCTTGTATAAAACATATAGGCCTAGGTATTCCTTGTATAAAAACATATAGGCCTAGGTATTCCTTGTATAAAAACATATAGGCCTAGGTATTCCTTGTATAAAAACATATAGGCCTAGGTATTCCTTGTATAAAAACATATAGGCCTAGGTATTCCTTGTATAAAACATATAGGCCTAGGTATTCCTTGTATAAAACATATAGGCCTAGGTATTCCTTGTATAAAAACATATAGGCCTAGGTATTCCTTTTATAAAACATATAGGCCTAGGTATTCCTTTCGTCTTCTAATAAGACTTTCTGTTCTGGGGAGTTGTGCTGTATGTCTCCATAGGGTGTATGTGTGTATGTGTGTGTGTTGTGTGTGCGTGTGTCACCTCTGTTGGTTTGTAGTAATACCTCAGACCAGATAAGGTACACAGAGCCATGTTTGTTCCTGGAGGAATTCATCTGTATTCAGGGCCATGTAAATCACTACTAACCTCAAAACACTCCTGGCAAGTTTCTATCCTCTCAAGTTGTGTGCTCAGGATGAGGCTGGGCAAAATATGGAATGGATGGGGGTAGGCAGGCAGACAAGCTCTGGGTTGTGGAGTGTTTGGAGCAACCTTGTCAATTAGTATTTGAGGAGAGGCGCAGTGAGAAATGTGCACGGCTAGTGACAGAGCTGATATAAGTATTCAATGGGGGTAGCACTAACAGCAGACCAGCTCTGGGTTGTGGAAATGTTGAAATAACGTTGTCATTGGGGTTTGAGAGGGCAGTGAGACGTGTGCACGCCTAGTGAAGGAGTGTGTGTTTGTGTGTGTGTGCGTATGTGTGAATGTGTGTGCGTGTGTGCGTGCGTGCGTTCAGTACAGTACTGTGTAGTGTAGGGTTTCCTAAACTCGGTCCTGGTGCCCACCCAGGGTGCACGTTTAGTTTTTTCCCTAACACTACACAGCTGATTCAAATAACCAACTCATCATCAAGCTTTGATTATTTGAATCAGCTGTACAGTGCTAGGGCAGAAAACTAAGTTTGGGAGCGAGGTTGGGAAACCCTGGTGTAGGGTAGCGGCTTAGTGGCCTGGCCATAAACCATGGGTGAGGAAGGGGAAGTCATGTATGAGATGTGGCTTGTTCTAATCACCATGAACCAGGGCTCTGCTTGTCCGCGGTCACTAACCCAACCCAAGATGGCTGCATTGGCTCCCTAAGCCTCATATTATGGTCTGGCTGTGTCACAGAGAGGAAAAGGACTGGAGAACTTGTTCAATCCGTTAGATACAAATATCATTGAAACATTTTTTTATATTCTACAGTATATGATCAAATTGGAAATAATGATCTGTGTCTAAACTTGCAGCAGTTGGTTGGTTTGCTGCCAGTCTGTAAGATCCCAGCAGTTTGCTGCCTGTCTGTAAGATGCCAGCAGTTTGCTGCCTGTCTGTAAGATGCCGGCAGTTTGCTGCCTGTCTGTAAGATGCCGGCAGTTTGTTGCCTGTATTTAAGATGCCGGCAGTTTGCTGCCTGTCTGTAAGATGCCGGCAGTTTGCTGCCTGTCTGTAAGATGCCGGCAGTTTGCTGCCTGTCTGTAAGATGCCGGCAGTTTGCTGCCTGTCTGTAAGATGCCGGCAGTTTGCTGCCTGTCTGTAAGATGCCGGCAGTTTGCTGCCTGTCTGTAAGATGCCGGCAGTTTGCTGCCTGTCTGTAAGATGCCGGCAGTTTGATGCCTGTCTGTAAGATCCCAGCAGTTTGCTGCCTGTCTTTAAGATGCCGGCATTTTGCTGCCTGTCTGTAAGATGCCAGCAGTTTGCTGTCTGTCTGTAAGATGCCGGCAGTTTGATGCCTGTCTGTAAGATCCCGGCAGTTTGCTGCCTGTCTTTAAGATGCCAGCAGTTTGCTGCCTGTCTTTAAGATGCCAGCAGTTTGCTGCCTGTCGGTAAGATCCCAGCAGTTTGCTGCCTGTCTGTAAGATCCCAGCAGTTTGCTGCCTGTCTGTAAGATGCCAGCAGTTTGTTGCCTGTCTGTAAGATCCCAGCAGTTTGCTGCCTGTCTGTAAGATCCCAGCAGTTTGCTGCCTGTCTGTAAGATGCCAACAGTCATTCTAGTCTGATATATGTGATGTGTTTTGGGGAGTTTTTAGTTCATGCCTTGGAGTGCAAGTCAATTTGGCACCATGTTAATGACCTAAACACATATTTGAAGATGATTTAAGAACATCTGTGATTTAGCACACACATACACACATACACACACACACACACACACACACACACACACACACACACACACATGTGCACGCACACACATCCACACTAGTTATTAAGACATTAAAGATGATTGTTATTAGAGCAAGGTGATTAAAGTCGATGCTGGAGGTGAACAGAGCAGCCAGACATACAGTCATAAATGTAAAGACATGGGAAAGTTTATGACATCATTACTTTGAGTAAAACAATCTCCCTTGGTGAGGAACAGCGCTATAAACTATATGACTTTTGGATGGGGTTTTCTTTTGATTGTGAAAGTACTGATAGAAAGATACATCCTCCTATATCTGAATGCTCAACGATAACACTCTGGAATTGGATACTGTGAGTTGAGGAGGAGAAAGGAGAGTCTGTGGAGAAGTGGGTTCATTGGTTTAAAAAGGACTTTTGCCTTTTCTAATGTGTCTCATGTGGCCGTCATCATGACAAGCTAAGAAAAGCTCATGGGCTGAACGTCCTCACTCAGGTCTAATCAGATCAGAAACCCCTGCTTTCTCTCACTCCCTCTTTTTCTCTCTTCTCTCAGTCCTCAGCTGACTCCGGCACAAGGAGCTCTTATTCATTTCTCTCTCTCTCTCTCTCTCTCTCTCTCTCTCTCTCTCTCTCTCTCTCTCTCTCTCTCTCTCTCTCTCTCCCTCTCTCCCTCTCTCCCTCTCTCCCTCTCTCCCTCTCTCCCTCTCTCCCTCCCTCCCTCTCACAAACACCATTACACTGATAAGCGGCCTGTAGGGAGAAGTGTGATGCTATATCATCAGTGGATCTCCAGTTTGTCTCAAAGTGTTTCCCAGGGGACTGGCAGCTCTCTCTGATTGTCCAGAAGGGAAATGCTCTGATTTCATCAGATGATGATGCCACCCTGTCTGTCTCAGGAAGCACCTTATTATACTAATTAAACCAAAGAGCTAACACAGTACTAAAGCAGTATCTGCACAGCATTTCAGATCCCTGCATTTCAGATGTAGCTGCATTTTAGATGTAGCTGCATTTCAGATTTAGCTGCATTTCAGATGTAGCTGTATTTCAGATCACAGCATTTTAGATCACAGTATTTCAATCACAGCATATCTGATCAAAGTATTTCAGATCCCAGCATTTCAGAAGACAGCATTTCAGAGAACAGTGTTTCAGATCACAGCATTTCAGATCACAGCATTTCAGAGAACAGTGTTTCAGAGAACAGTATTTCAGATCACAGTATTTCAGATCACAGCATTTCAGATCACAGCATTGTAGATCACCGTATTTCAGATCACAGCATTTCAGATCACAGCATTGTAGATCACAGTATTTCAGATCCCAGCATTTCAGAAGACAGCATTTCAGAGAACAGTGTTTCAGAGAACAGTATTTCAGATCACAGTATTTCAGATCAGATCTGTGCTGTAGCTACGTCACTGGTAGCCTGGTAAACAAGGTAGTTGTGGTTACCATTGTTTCACTACAGTGTTGGGACTGTGGAGCTGTGTTGATAGAACCCAACCATTTTGTTGAGAGATTTGTACTTTTACTGTGATGCAGAACTACAGTACTCAGTTTCCTTTCTAACAAACACAAACTGTCTTTGTTTATTGGGGTCTGTATTCAAGTACCGGCATATCCTCCTTGACTATAACCATTCTATTTCAGAGAGAGAGAGGGGTGTAATGATATACGTACTGATATGTCCATGGAGTTGCCATAATGGTTAGGTTAGTTGATGAAAGCCTGGGGCTTTCCAACTTCTCTTTCAAAACAATACCAACAGTGATTAGACTGTCTGTCTATTCAGGGTTTGAGGTTGTTATTTATTTATTTTTTTAAATAGAGCTTAAAGTGCATTAATGAGGTAGTAAATAAATGTATTGTGTGTTAATACTAATAAAACCACTGAAACCAGACTAGGATCTAAATTGCATCAGGGCAAACTTCATTATCCAAAGCCAGTCAACTATGAAATCCAACATGTGAGGGCTTAGGGTTAGTGTGTGTGTGTGTATGTGTGTGTGTGTGCGTGTACATGCATTTCCTCCTGAGAAAGCCCTCCGGAGAATCCCCCTGGGGGTCTGAAGGCTTCCCTTTCAATAATACACCCTGTTACGCCTCAGAGTCCACCTGCTCAGATACACATCATTACATGGTACATTGCCATGTTTTGTTCCTTACATGAAACCCCATGGTTTGATTGGGAGGGGAAACCCCTGTCTACGCTCTCTCCTCAAGACTTCTCCTTCATATCCTCCTTTTTCCATCTGGTGAGGATTATCATGAGCCTGTGTTGAGAGAGAGAGAGAGAGAGAGAGAGAGAGAGAGAGAGAGAGAGAGAGAGAGAGAGGAGAGAGAGAGAGAGAGAGAGAGAGAGAGAGAGAGAGAGAGAGAGAGAGAGAGAGAGAGAGAGAGAGAGAGAGAGAGAGAGAGAGAGAGAGAGAGAGAGAGAGAGAGAGAGAGAGAGAGAGATAGAGAGAGAGAGAGAAGAGAGAGAGAGAGGAGAGAGAGAGAGAGAGAGAGAGAGGAGAGAGAGAGAGAGAGAGAGAGAGAGAGAGAGAGAGAGAGAGAGAGAGAGAGAGAGAGAGAGAGAGAGAGAGAGAGAGAGAGAGAGAGAGAGAGAGAGAGAGAGAGAGAGAGAGAGAGAGAGAGAGAGAGAGAGAGAGAGAGAGAGAGAGAGAGAGAGAGAGAGAGAGACCCTCTCACCAAAGGCTCTCTGTTGGACCTCAGCCTGACTACTAGTGACTTGGTGTGGAATGCTGCTGTGACAGAGACGTGCCAAATTAATCTTTCTCCATCTATCATCTTTCTCTCTCAATTAAATTCAATTTGCTTTATTGGCATGACGTGACACAATGTACATATTGCCAAAGCTTTCTTTGGAGATTTACAATGTGAACATAATTAATAATCAATATTGTCAACGGGACAACAGTAACAACAATAACCAAGATTTTAAATAATCATACACTGAACAATAACAATAAACAGGTTGGTTGGTCTCTCTCTCTCTTTCTTTCTTTCTATCTCTCACTCTCTCTTTCAATCTCTATCTCTCGCTTTCTCTCTCACTCTCACTCTATCTCTCTCTCTCTATCCTTCTCTGTGTCATGTACAGCACAACTTAACGTACATATATAGTATTACACAGAGTAAACTATTGTCCTGGATATTATACCATAACATGGTTATACACTGAGTATACCAAACATTAGGAACACTTTCCTAATATTGAGTTGCACCCCCTTTTGCCCTCAATTTCTTTGGGGCATGGACTCTACAAGGTGTCGAAAGCGTTCCACAGGGATGCTGGCTCATGTCGACTCCAATGCGTCCCACAGTTCTGTCAAGTTGGCTGGATGTCTTTTGGGTTGTTGACCATTCTTGATACACACGGGAAACTGTTGAGCGGGAAAACCCTGCAGTGTTGCAGTTCTTGACACAAACAGATGTGCCTGGCACCTTCTACATATCCTGTTCCAAGGCACTTAAATATTTTGTCTTGCCCTCTGAGTGGCACACATACACAATCCATGTCTCAATTGCCTCAAGGCTTACAAATCCTTCTTAACATGTCTCCTCCCCTTTATCTACATTGATTGAAGGTGACATCAATAAGGGATCCTAGCTTTCACCTGGATTTATCTGATCAGTCTATATCATGGAAAGAGCATAACAACTCCTCCACCACCACCCTAACTGTATTCAGATACAGTGACTGACTGCACATCTAGGGAAACCTGGAAACATCTAGGGAAACCTGGAAACAACTACGGCAAACTGGAAACAACTAGGGAAACCTGGAAACATCTAGGGAAACCTGGAAACAACTACGGCAAACTGGAAACGACTAGGGAAACCTGGAAACATCTAGGGAAACCTGGAAACAACTAGGGAAATGTGGAAACAACTAGGGCAACCTGGAAACATCTAGGGAAACGTGGAAACAACTAGGGCAGCCTGGAAACAGCTAGGGCAACCTGGAAACATCTAGGGCAACCTGGAAACATCTAGGGAAACGTGGAAACAACTAGGGCAACCTGGAAACATCTAGGGAAACCTGGAAACATCTACGGCAACCTGGAAATATCTAGGGCAACCTGGAAACTATGTGAAGAAGCCAGCCAGCCAGCAGCATTTACATGTAGATTGGTCATTGGGTTCCCACCCTTCTGTCATGTTAGGACTTGTGAATTATGGGAAAGTGACCGCATTGTGTAACAGGGCTGTGTGTGTTTGTTCCACTTGAGTGCCTCTGCTCTGCTCTCTCCCCCCTAGAGGCATATCATTATGACTCTGTACACACAGAGCCTGGTCCCTGGCCTGGCCTACATTCTAACAGGGTACATGAGAGCAAGCTATGGAGGGAGTCATTATGGAGTAGAACTAGGTTGATGCAACTCACACAGGCACACACAAACGCACACACAATCTCACACGCAAGCATGCATGCAGGCATTAACACAAACAGACACACACACCAATCTGGGCATGATATGCCATCAGATGTTTTGGCTTGTAGAGGGGTTCCCACGTATTCCCGTTTCGATTTCAATTCTAAGGTAATTTGTTTTCCTAAGTGAACTGTGAATGACATGTTATTTTATAGTGCCGTTCCATTTTTGTTTTCTCAGCTGAAATAGGAGAAGGAAATAATTTCTTAACAGTAAGAGAGACACATGGACCACAGCAACAGAATGACAAGTGTTGAACATTTGTCTCAGTTCATTTATTAATAAAGTCTAGAGACAGAAATAACAATAATCAAACAGCAGCTCCATTATGAAAACAGACCTGAGTTCAGGTCTTATCTATTATAATAAAATAGCATCCCAAACTAGTCACTATAGTCTCTCCATTATGAAAACAGACCTGAGTTCAGTTCTTATCTATTATAATAAAATAGCATCCCAAACTAGTCACTATAGTCTCTCCATTATGAAAACAGACCTGAGTTCAGTTCTTATCTATTATAATAAAATAGCATCCCAAACGCGTCACTATATTCTCTCCATTATGAAAACAGATCTGAGTTCAGTTCTTATCTATTATTCTTGTCGACCTTTCTTCCACTCCCTTGATGCTGACTATGCAGGGGTGTGTGTGTGTGCGTGCATGTGTGCATTCCTGCATGTGCGTGTTTGTGTCTGTGCGTGTTTACGTGCTTGTGTGTGCATGTCCCTACTAATCCCAGTCACCAGCCTTATTATGAGAAGCAGAGGTTTTGTTGCTCATTTGGAAGGAGACTTAAATTATTATAATTAATTAACTCCTCTGAGTATTGTTCCCTTTAGAAGTTCACTGTACTCTACTAAACTCTGGGTTAGATCCTATTTGGCCGGGTGTTCCCTATAGAGGTTCACTGTACTCTACTAAACTCTGGGTTGGATCCTGTTTGGCCGGGTGCTCCCTATGGAGCTTCACTGTAATCTACTAAACTCTGGGTTGGATCCTGTTTGGCCGGGTGCTCCATATGGAGCTTCACTGTACTCTACTAAACTCTGGGTTGGATCCTGTTTGGCCGGGTGCTCCATATGGAGCTTCACTGTACTCTACTAAACTCTGGGTTGGATCCTGTTTGGCCGGGTGTTCCCTATGGAGGTTCACTGTACTCTACTAAACTCTGGGTTGGATTCTGTTTGGCCGGGTGCTCCATATGGAGCTTCACTGTACTCTACTAAACTCTGGGTTGGATCCTGTTTGGCCGGGTGCTCCCTATGGAGCTTCACTGTACTCTACTAAACTCGGGGTTGGGTTGTGCTTAGCTGGGTGGTCTTCTGTAAACTCCATATGAACAAAGCTCATCTTGAATGAATGTCTGAAATAATGACTAACAGGAGCAGGGTGGGGGAGCATTTCCATTTCCTCCTTGCTAATAGCTAACTCATTGGATTGTGAGTAAGCCTACTTGATACATGATTTATATGTTTAACTGGTGTTCCACGATTCCACTCAGAAATGTCACTCTACAGAAATACACTTTTTAATGGGAATATTTCTCTCTAAAAGGAGTTTTGAGATGTCTAAAACTCTGGTCCAGAGTAGACTTGGTCCTTAATAAAGCCTATAGCTTGTCATATCAGGGCTGAGGACGATGAGGTGACGTCATCCAGCCCAGCTGGGTTTGCCCTCTCTCTCTTTCTCTCTCTCTCTTTCTCTCTCTTCCTCTCTCTCTCTCTCTCTCTCTCTCTCTCTCTTTCTCTCTGTCTCTCTCTTTTTTCTCTCTCTCTCATAAAGGCCTATACAGGTTTCATTAGCTGTGTAGTAGACCTGTGCCAGCTCCCTGTCCTCTGTCTAACTGAATATTGTTAACTGATACATTCCACTTAAAGAGTCCAGAAGTCACACTGACCTTTGTCTCTGCTGTTGGAAAGGTGATCTCTCTCTCTGCTACTGAAAAGGTGATCTCTCTGTCTGCTACTGAAAAGGTGATCTCTCTGTCTGCTACTGAAAAGGTGATCTCTCTGTCTGCTACTGAAAAGGTGATCTCTCTCTCTGCTACTGAAAAGGTGATCTCTCTCTCTGCTACTGAAAAGGTGATCTCTCTCTCTGCTACTGAAAAGCTGATTGCTCTCTTTGCAGCTAAAAAGGTTGAAACCCTCTTCTCTTTCAGTCTGAGTGAACCCAATGTCATGGTCTCTCCAGTCTACCCTGTCCTCTATAGATGTCCTACACAGACCTGTCCTCATCCTGACAGTCTACCCTGTCCTCTATAGATGTCCTACACAGACCTGTCCTCATCCTGACAGTCTACCCTGTCCTCTATAGCTGTCCCACACATACCTGCCCTCTATAGCTGTCCCATA